>JAGFPH010000066.1:987947-1017137 GCA_018207615.1 Philaenus spumarius
CAAACACCTTGTAACAAAAATTGAATGCGCCTAGTGCATAAAACATGTTAAAATTTAAAAACATAATGTCGTGTTATAAATAATTGATGAGACGGTTATTACCAGGTTGGGTTTACCACTATAAGTTTCTCCTTGAGATATCAACAAAAAAACTTACATTTGGTTCATTTCCACGTACAATACACACTATCCGACTGAAGGAAATCGTGTTGTATCAAAATTAATTTCTTTAAAATAAAAACATGTTCTGATTGATCATACTGAAATTACATAAAATTGGTAACGATAAGATAAAAACACATTGGTTTACTAAGTTCTTCAAATAAGATAAATACGTACCGGTGCAACAGTTTTTTTTTTAACTACAATAACTGACTGATTAGAGATGTGCAAGATGTTATTACATGAGAGAACTCAATAACAATCCTCGAGGTTCAGTGTGCTTCTCATCAGTCGACCTAGTTATATCAGTGCATTGAAAGTTATATTTCGAGTAGAGGTAATGTAATTAATTTTTTGAGTGTGGACTTTAAGCTTTCAAGAGAAGTTTTAACTATCTGCCATCGAAATGGAGCTTGCTCAATCTATACAAAGGCGTTTGCTCTAATTCTCTTAAGTTCATTTACTTGTTCTATACTTAACTAAAGAATATGACAAGAATTGATCATGATAGACAGCTGATGTGTCGAAAACAACACATGAAGGATGGTCGCCCTCACGTCCCAAGAAAATCTGGCCAGTTATGTACTACTACGCTACCTCTTTGAAAGATATATATAGGCAGTGGCACAGTGAATGTATACTGGGACTTGACAATGGAAGTTTGACACAGGTCTAAATCCCGCAAACGGCATTAGCTACATACATCATTTTACACCATCGTATGGCAGGAAAAAAGTAGACGAAAATAAAGTGTATTATATTCTGTTTAAACTAGAGATATCTGAGCGTAAAAATGGTTTCTAGAAGTTCCACTTTTTTCCTGAACGTTGGTACTACAACCTAAACTACTGAACCAATTTTGATAAATGATGGCTCATTTTATTTGTTATGATTGTAGGTAGCATCCGAACACGCAGTGGGTCCATATTAATACTAATCGTAAATTTGAAAAAGCCTAAAATATTCGCAAATTGTGGAACGTGGCAGCGTTATACCCCGCTGCGACAGTGTATAATATTATTATGCTGGCAGTGACCATTTTTCAATGAGTGCAGGACAAAACAGTTCCATTCAGCTCTGTGGTCTTACAAACCTCTTATCAAATTTTTTAAATAAAAGGTTGCAAAGTTTGCAGGAATTTGTTCATCAACATCTAAACTACGTATAATCCGTAGAAACGGTAATCATCAATTTTTCTTACAGATATTTTTGTATAAACAAAAAGAACATCATTTTCAGTTCAATTACAGGACAAACTTGGACAATTTGTTATCTATTCATTGGATTTTTCAACAAAATTAACCTATAAATGCAAAGGGCGAAATTCAAAATTAAGAACTTCATTAGTAAAAACGAAAGTGCTTATAAGCAATATTGTAGTCGCGCTCGGGCGTCCTACTAATACAGTACAACGGCCAGTCTTCTCAAGCTTGACTGTGCGCTTGTCATTTATTCCAGTGGTATTGTACTCTCTTAAGTTACAAATTTCTCGTGTTAAATAAGAAGTTAAGAATAATAACACTAACCCAAATTCGCACATATACGTTAAGTAATCAAACGCGTTTCACTACTAACAAATTATAACTTTTAGTTGTTTAATTTTGGTTGTAGCACATATATCACTGAGGATGATGACTTTGTCATTAAAACGCGTGCGAGTATTTGTGTTAATTACATTTTACCTAAATAATTTCTTTTCACTCGACAAGCAAAAAATGTATTAATAAATTTAAGTAGTATAGTAGTTTGGTTTGTAGGTTACCACCACTTGCCGTCAAGTAAAATAAATAGACAAACAGCAGAATAGTAAATAGTAAATGAATATGAGAAAGGTATCTGAAGCTGATTTAACAAATTTTTAGGTTGAAGATTTGGTCGGAAAGTTTTGCCATAATGTGCAGTTTTTACGGATATAACGTATAGTAACCTTAGAGTAACCATTTATAAGAAATGGTATCCGGTTTAACTTTTCTAGCGAAGTGAGAGTTGCCGAGCGTATTTCATCGTTTTGTCTGCAAATGTGTTTATTACGTAGTGACGACCAAAGGCGTCGTTCGTATTTCTTCGAATTTAACTTGAATAGTCCTTGAAGTGATTAAAAACGAAATAGGCTATGTGGAAGAATTTTCCTTTCAAGATGCCGGCAATTTTAATGATTTCGTTTCGTGTAATGTTAGCTTTGTAATGAAACGATCAGTCAGATGATTGTGAGGCCTAAGAGTAGAAGGATAGCAGAGATTGAGGCCTTGAAATAATGTACCCTTGTAAGAACACCCAAGCTTATTATTTGGTTAAGGTAATAGTTTAAATGATTGTAAAGTTATCAATATGTTAATGTATTTGTTGTTTCGTAAACACAAGGAGTAGCCTAAAATGTACACTAGGCACATCCTAGTAGTAGTAGTAGTAGTAGTAGTAGTAGGTCCTTATTGTATGACTGAAATAATGTACCGGTACGATAATCTTTATATATAAAAATGAATTTTTGTTTCTTTGTGCTCTATAGACTCAACTATTTGACCGATTTCATACAATTTTTTACATTTATCTATTTTAATGCCAGGAGTGTTAAGACATTACAATTACTACAGTCCAACACCTCAAAATGGGGTTGCTACCTCTATACAATAAATATAAATTAAACTACTGGAACTTCCTACAAGCTATAAAGCAAAAATTGTGTAACATTATTCTTAAGTGATATAACCCACCAACCATTTGCAATTTGATTACTTAATTCAAAGGGATTAAATGGGATAACTATCCTTAAAATTAAATAATCATTTATACACTTACTACTTTTTCTATACGCTCAAAAACTACTCAACTAATTTCACTAAACATTTCACAATTTACAAATATTAGTACCAGGATTGTTCAATAAATATGGTCGCTGCAATCAAAGAGATTAAATGGGGGTAGTTACCCCTATACAATACAAATAAATTGCGCTAACTTCCGACAAGCTATAAAGCTAAATATGAGTAATATTATTTTTAAGTAAAATAAAAACCATTTGCAATTCGATTACTTAAGTCAAATTAATGAAATGAGATAACTACCCTTAAAATTATATAATAATCAAAATGAGATAGCTACCCATATAAAATAATTTACATTAACATCAAATCAAACACACAGATAAATGTTTAATAAGCGCTCTACCACCTTGATCATACAAATCTTGTTTTAACCACTTCCAATTTAATTAGTCAATGCACACTAAATTGTGTTTGATAATTTAATCTAAGTATATATTTATACACTAAATCAAGCAATAGCCATTTTGAGACTAATTATTAGTACTGGTTGGTTATTTTTGTCAATCTAGATCTTTACATACATGAGTACCGTATACAATTTCAACTCATTCTGTTAGGCCGTCCTAGAGAAATAAATTATTTAGTAAAAAGTAAAAAGACTTATTTTACTGGTTAAAAAATAGTTCCGGACATATCTTTTTATCAATTGTTTCTCTTTATTTCGACCCATGAAACCACACCCTGAATTATCACCGCGCATTTCAGAAATTCCTTGTTTACATCCTCAAAGAAGGTACCTTCTTAAGACACAAATTACGATCTTCGGTGTCCCTGGAAACAATGTTGTCTTTACAGCGAATGCTAAACCATTGAAGAGCAGTGCTTAGATAATTATTTTACGCGACATTTACTGTTCACAGAATTACTAGTACTGTATTTATAAGCTAAAATACCGGAATCACATATGCAGATGGGTATAAGTGTCAAGGCGCCTAGTGTAGTCAAATGATTAAATCCTACCGGGTTATTAGTGGATTAATTGCTTCCCGTCTATCGGTTTGTTGTTTGTTACAGAACCTTAGATTCTTGTCAGACCGTTGACCCTCACAAGTGCCGTAGAGTTGTAATGCGAGTCTAGTCACGGTCTTGTCCCTGTCAATCTCCGAAGCAGATAGAGATGTATCCCACAATTACAAAGTTCTGCGGTTCTTATTGAGAGCAACACGATGGCGTGTACATCTTAAATGCAATAATGAAAATGAAAGATGAATGTTTGTGGAGGAACGTTTATATTGTTACCAAAGGTGGTGGAAGACCTACGGTAATTAAAATTATCGACCCGTCCAGATATTGTTGAATAAATCGTCTGGACTTACTACAGAGAAAAGATTACACCTTTCAACAGCTGTCTTAAACTTTTATTCGAAGAGTAGTCCACCTGCTCCCATTTTAAGTAACTTACCAAAGTTCAGGTCAGGTAATCCGGCAGGTATTCTGTACGTAAACATTGCAGATAATGTTATGTTCAATTTTGTATAACTTAACAAAGGTACTTTTAGCCGACATCTTGTACGATTAGCCGACATCTTGTACGAATGAAACAAGTTAGCACAAACATAATTATAGATTAAGTTGAGTTTTATCTCAACCGGTCCACAGTTAAAAGTTAGTTTTTATTCGCCATTTTACTTGCGAACTGGGAAATACCAACTGCTCCCGCGCTACCTGAAACGGAACCAACTATGCTCGGAATATTGCAGGGTATAGCATGCCCAACTACACTCGTTTTATTAGTGGAGGGCTGGAGGGTAACAACGATATAACAAACAATGACAACTACTGTTTAATCAAACAACCACAATTTCTCTTCTTTCGTGGCAGTAGGGCTACCAGCAATCTGTCTATCCATCTATACAAGCTGACTGAATGACTAACCGGCATAGAATCAAAGTGGAGCAAAAACTACTTAAAATAAAATACGAAAATTTAGGTGCAGTATATTCTTTTGCGGTCACACAAGCACACTAAGAAAGGATTTTGCAAAAATTTTATTTTAAAGTGTATTCAAAAAATTTGGATAAAACAACTATCGGATTGAAAGCTTAGCAACACATGTTTGTTTACATTCATTAACAATAATAGCAACCAACTTAGCAAATAAATTTAGAATCATTTTATTATTATTCCAACCAAAATATTTTTTAAGTTAGATTAACAAACTAAAAGCAAACACAAACTAAAATCAACGAACTCTATTATATAATTCAATTCAAACAGCTGTTGTTACATATTATCCTTATATACATTATTTCTCAAAGGTGTTTTTTTGACGCTAAGCGATCTGAATTATTCAAGCATCATTCAAAAGCTTATGTTCCCAGCTATTGACGAAAAATAGACAAACAGTTTAAAATTCATGTTTTGTTACAAAAGTAATTGATTTAAACAACTTGAATATTATACTTCATATGGTTCCTAATGAAAGGCGCCATCTATTAACAATCTGTTACACTAATTAATCTCAACTGTCAATTATTAATCTCAACTTACATGACAGCTGTGAGTTATATGGTTTACATTCTATATGCATGATAGAGATCGTTTTAAACTGTTGTTTATAAACAAACGTAAATAAATAAATGTAACTAACTGAATTGTATCAGCATATTAAATCAGGTAAGTAATCCTAACTTGCGAAGTTTTCGCACGGGTCAGCTAGTAAATAAAACAGCTGATTTGGATAAACAACTTAACGTAATTTTAAGTTAGGCCTACAAAGAACAAAAACATGTTTATTTGCAACCAATTTGGAAAATTTAGAATCTGGTAATAATTATTCTTCACAACTAACAATTTTTGAAGTGATAACTTCTATTGGCCCGTTGGGCACTTTCGCTTGACTATGTTTCTGAAATCTCGCGTCACGCAAACTTTTTGCGTAGACACAAGTCAGAGCGTGAAGAGGTCAGAGCGTGAAGAGGGAATAAGCGATACATAGTATATATGTAGACAAGTAAGCGCGTAGAGAGAGAATAGATGATACATAGTATATAATAATACGTTATTATAATTATTATAATATTAATATATTATAATAATATTATATTATAATAAGTACCGGTATTCGAAAAATAGTGACCATTATAATGTAAGCATTATTTATTTAGTTACTAATGATTTTGAGTGAGTTATTAGTTATGCACTCTACATAGAATTCTAATAATAATTCAATATGTAAGGGATAATTATTATATTTGTGCGTTTTAAGTTTTGTAAAGAAGATTGATTTTTGTCTAACTAAAGTAAGTTTAGACAAAATTTTACATTTTGTAAATTTTGACAAAGTAATATTTTACATTGTTTTATTTTACTGTGACTTATTATTACTCACTTAAATATAAGATTTAGCTTCATATTACAACAATGGAGGTCATACACTTTAGTTAGTGAATTATCTATTCCTCACAGAGTAGTTTCTTCTAGGCCAGATGGCCAATGCTTATTGTACTATTTGGCTTTAATTGTACATGACACGATTCACTGGGGTTTGAGGTGAGGGCCAGAGTTGTTAGTCATGTTTCAACCATATACTTCAAAAGTAACAGGAGATATTTATTTAACAAAAAAGAATATATCGCAGATATGAGCAAACCGGTAACTTTTGGAACCTCCTGTGAAATTCAAGCATAGGAAATATGTTTTATCCGAAATATGTTTTATGAATGTCAGGTGTACAGAGATGGTTATTTGTTGTGGAAGAGTTTTGGCGAACCGATTGAGGGAGTAGGGAGGCTAAGGTTTACTGGGGAACTGACGAGAGGCCACTTTGATCTTCTCATTCCTCTAACACCTTATTTACCTGACAACTCAATGGATATTAGTGTGGAGGAAATACAGTCAGCTTCCCAATCCCAGGTTTCAGACGATGGTCTCCAAATTTCTCAACTTCCAACCCTATCAGAACAGTATACATCATCATCTGATGATCCAGAACAAATACTAAAAAACGAGGGAAAAAAGACGAAAACGTTTTTCTAATACAAATCGCGTAAAAGCACATAGGCAATCGGTGAAAAAAACCACTGTCTCAAAATACACACAGAATCAGCTAAAATATTTTAGAAGTAACATTTGCTGCAGGTAACCATATTATTGCAATAGCGAACATTATGGACAATGTCCAGCTAATAGTATATAGACAAGTAAGCTCGTGGAGAGGAATAGACGATACATAATATATAATAATACGTTATTATAATTATTATATTATAATTATTATTATAATAACTATCCCTTACATATTGAATTATTCTTAGAATTCTATGTAGAGTGCATACACTAATACCTCATTCAAAATCATTAGTCACTAAATAAATACTGCTTACATCACGATTTTCGCATACTTATTATAATTATAATATTATTACATAATAATATTATAATTATAATAATATTACTATATCATAATATTAAAATTATTATATTTATAATATTATAATTATGGAATTTCAAAATATGATATAATATTTTTTGACAATATATTGACTTGTGTAATTTGTTGACCTTCATAATTTTATTCTCCTCTAATATTAATACTGATAAAAATACAAATCGGTTATTGAAGTTATCACTTACAACGTGTGATCTTAAGCACACCCAATGATTTTTTTTTTTTTTAGATTAGGCAAACACAAACAAAAGGTTTACTGCATTACGTCTGGTGTTACGTGTTGTATTGTTTCCTTTAGTTGGTTTCAATATTTGTTTGAAATATTGGTTATTTATTAAATAATATGAATGTTGAAATTACAACGCATGCCGCAATTTGAATTATTGTGGTTGGTCGTGTCTATTTCGATCTGAGTTTTACATTAGCTATGTAAAGGTCACCGCTCAATTGTCGTTTTCGTGAAAATATCAGGGTATACAATAATCTGTTTGTATTGGCTTTGCCATGGATGCCGTCGTGGTTGGTGAGCGGAGCCCCTAGTCTATATATATATATAAAGAAGAAAAGTCTGTGTGTAGGTATGTATGATCCAATCTATAAGTGTGTTCAATATATGCACGCCCAGACTATTTGACGGATCAGAATCAAATTTAACATAATGGGTAGTTATCACAAGAGTGAGCTAACGCATTCAACATTGTTTCGATTACTTACATTTCAGGGTTTGAAATTGGGCACCTACCTTAAAACAATACACTAAAAATTAAATACAAATTCCACTAACTTCCTACAAGCTAGAAAGCAGAAATTTAATACCTATACAAAAAGTGATATACAAGAGAGAAAACCCATTTTCAATTAGGATATTTGAGTCTAAGGAGGGAAATGGGATAGTTACCGTTAAAAATAAATAATAATCCGTACGCTCAGAGCCGACCCTAGGAGTATAGACACCCGGGGTAAGCTTACATTGGGCGCCCCCTACCGTACCGGGTTGAACTCGTTTTTATAAAAAACTATGTAGACAATAATGTTAATAACATTAATGTTTGGTAAATGAGAATATACAGTATACGATTTTATTGTCTGACGGCACTGCAAAGTGAACTTTACTTCTGGAAGGTAATAACAAATTTTTATCGGCAGCTCGTGGCGACTCCTCTTGATGTGACGCCCGGGGCAGCTGGCCCCCCCCCCCTCAGGGACGGCTTGCTATTACGCAGATACCTGAAACGTGACAGATCTTTAAATTATATATATACAAAAAAGAAAACAATTGCAATTCGATTATTTGACTCTAAGAGGTAAAATATTTTTCGCAGCCATTATTAGTTAAATATACTCTTAAATGTGAAATGCACCTCAAAACCTGATTCTTAATTTTCATGCCGTTTCGGAAAAATTAGTAACTAACGGAAAACGAGATTTATAGCGTTTACTGGCGTAAGTTGATCCTGATTGTAGGCCTAAATGGGAAACAGATGGATTTGGACGAAACTCACTACGCGATTTTGAGCCGGAGAACACGAATCTTAAATCCGGTTTTGAATTGCGCCTAATGGCAAGAAGGGTCAATATTTACCATATACCGTATTTTTTTAATTAATTTATTCATATCTACGAGCGAAGCCATGGGCTGAAATCAATTATGGTTCGTCTTTAATTCTCTTACTTCCAGAATAGAAAGTCTAGAGATCAGTCTTGAAATTTATTTAGGCTAATTAAATGATCCCAAAATACTGACAGTTAAAAAATCGAAACCTATACCTGTATAAACATGTTTCAAAATGGAGGATAAACCCTGACTTTTAATTACACTAAACATGGCTGACATAAAAGTTTTATTTTTAGGCGCTGAAAACTTTAGTTTTTAACGTACACATGTTCTATTATGCCTCCGATTAAGTTTTAGCACCTTCGTAGCGTTGTTGAAAGGGAATTGTTGCTTGCTACTAACGTATCTAGTTATTTCTTTATGAAGCTCCGCAATGGTAGTCGGTGCGGTAGTTCATTTCAGAAGATGCTTTCCTTAATTTTTCCCACACATAAGCGTTAGGTGGTGAAAGGTCGGGAATGTGGGATTGGAATAGAAAATAAATTCCTCGGGAAATCAGTCGGTTGCCAAATTTTCTTTGAGTGGTGGCACCATCTTTCTGGAACGGCTGGGAACCAAAATCCAGATTGACAGCACTAGAAAACCCCTTTCTTTAAGCTGGGTTTTCCTAGCTCCGCACATTTTGCAGTGCGCTGAGCGGTACTGTTTTCCTAGCTGCGAAGTTGCGCTGCGTATTTGACTTTTTATCAGTTTAAAACTATAACAACACTGCTAACTCTCCCACCCCTCCTAATATCATGACACAAGTGGTTTAATATTTCCTTTGCGAGTGTATTTTTGTGCTATAGCGACTATCAATAAGCAGAAACGTGTTGTGATTACTTTAGCTGCCATCAATGAAATCGAAAATGGAAGTTTATTGGAAACTGTTGCGGTTAATTTAATGAGTATATTGTGATGTACTGTAATCCTAAAAATGTAATTTTAACTTAAATAAAGAACATGAGTGTAGCCTACAAAGAGATTTTTGAATTAGTTTTACTTTTAAAACTGTAGTATTAGATGAAAATCTTTATTTGAAACAGCTCCCCTCTTTTAGTTTGGTTAGAAGGGATTTTACCGTAGTGTATTATTACTACATAAATATATTCCTTTTACTATCTGTTTATCGTTGATTTTGGATTGGTTAGGGGCCACCAAATTGAATCTGATTCCCATAAGAGCAGTTCCGCAGAATAAGTAATTTTTTCCGTTAATTCTTTGGTTTCATTTTGAAGTAGTCATATGCAAATATTGATGTTGATTGCCGAATACATTTTCAAAAACTGATGTTTTGTTTTCATAAACGTATGATACAAATAGTAAACTTTATTAAATTTTTACTCACTTGCAAAAAGAGATATTGCAAAAAACCTTAGCAATCAACACCCACAATCTATTTTACTTTAAGAAAAAATACAGTTTTCGTTTTTTGACGAAAATAACACAAAAGTGTGCTTAAAAGTGAAGGTATGGTTAGGTTAGGGATTGAAATTGTACCCAACTTCGCCGTTTTGAATTTAGGGACACGAGCCTTAATACAGGCATCCAACCACATTGTCTGTCTACTTTTCGTCACAACTTCCCAAATAAAGAACAAAAAAGAATTGCGTACCACTTTGTTGATCAAAAGGCCAATCTCCTGCCATACAAGGTCCTCCTTCATCTGTTTATCGGCCATATTCCACACCATATTGGATGACCACCGACAAGCTCTTCATCCTCACTAGCCGTAAACTTATTAGACATTGTAGACATTATATCAATAATATTCATACTACTACAGCACTCTCATGGATTGCGCAGAGCGCACTGCGGACCGCGGAGGGGTCTAGGAAAACGGCCCCGTTCAATTACATGTTGTTGAGTAGGCTACGCAGTGCGCTCTGCAGAAAGTACGGAGCTATACCCCGCGCGCGATAACTTTTCACTTGGGACTTGCACAGTTTGGTAACGCTGCGAGGCGGCTCGCTACCCCATCCCACTTATCAAATGTATCCGGTTGGACGATGACTCACAACTAGGCTCCTAGTAAAAATTACACTTTTTCTTCAAAACTTAATGAAAAGTTCATTATGACTATGCATCTTAAAGATAATTTTCTAACAAGAAATAATATATAAAAATATTTGTAATCAGACAACTAATAGTATTGGAAAAAGGGTAAACTAAATATATTGTGATCGTTTTGCGGAAAAAATTACATTTAAATATAAAACAAATACTATTAAAAAAAATTGGAAAACGATTGACCCTAAAGGCCATCCCTGTAACTTCCCGCTAAGTTTAATTACAAAAGTATGATGAAAGTTTGATAAACACTATTTTTGGAAATTTTGAACTGCCATAACTTTTGAATGAATCAACCGATTTTTATGCGATTTGCGGCAATCGATGAAGTTTTTTAAGTCCATTGAAAGAATCAACAACAAAAAATTTTCAGATGAAAAGTTTCGGAGAAATTGAGGAAAAACACTTTTTTTATTTTCTTTCGTTCACGATATCTCGCGAATGAATCAACCGATTTTTATGCGATTTGCGGCAATCGATGCAGTTTTTCGAGTCCGTTGAAAGAATCGACAACAAAATGAAAAATTTCGGAGAAATTGAGAAAAAACACTTTTTTTTATTTTCTTTCGTTCACGATATCTCACGAACGAATTAACCGATTTTGACCGGACTGGTAGCGATCGACGTCGCTTTTCAAGGTTAAAAGCTGATTAGATTTTGGAATTGATCGGTAAAGCCGTTTAAAAGTTATTCCAAAAACACTGACAATTTTTTATTTCTTAGTTTTTTCGAAATTTCTCAGAACTTACCGGTCCGAATTAGTTGAAATTTTCAGGAAATCTAAGTTTGATGGAACTCTTTAGAACGCCGTTTGGTAGGATCCAATCGGTTAAGCCGTTCAAAAGTTATAAGCGGGTCACATACTTACATACACACACACATACATACAGACAGGGTGACACCCTCTCGGGAGTGGTCAGGGAAGATTCCTAGGACCTCAAAACGTCGAGATCTGATGAATACTCGATTTTCGAAAAACGGGGTGAAACCAATAACTTCCCGATTTTAGAAAATTTTCAATTTTCTTAGCGGGAAGTTAAAAATAATTAATTCAAAATAATATAAACTTTCAAAAATGTCGTTTAAAAGTGGTTAACGAACAAAGGAGTGCCTTTTAACCCTACATTAATTAAACTCGAACTCATGGTACTGGTTAAAAGGGCTCAACCTCCGCGCCCTCAGTATGTCTTAGATAAAATGGCGGAACAGTTGGGACATAGGATATGGTGTGGTCTTGGCTTAAAGATTATGTAAAGGAGCGAAATGTGACTTTTAAAATTAGCGATGTTGAAACATTATTCCGGGAAGCAATCAAAAGGTTTACACCAGAAATGTGGGCGAGAGACGTCTTACATACTGAAAAATTAGTAAATAATGCCAGGGAAGCAGAAAGTCTGCATCACGAGGACGTGGAACAATTTATAATTTGTCTGGCCGGGGATGATGATGACACTGATAGTGACTGTGACAGTGATAGTGGCAGCGAGGATGAATATGTTTATGGTGATGTAAAAGAGTACGAGTTTCCTCCTGGTGTGTTTGACGACCTGGGTGTTTCGCCATTAGATTAAAAAGTTGTTAAATTAACAATTCCAGGTAATAATGTTTTAACTATTACATTATACATCTATAAACAATACTTATAATTGTCCAATTTTAATACATTTTAGATATTTATTATCAGCAAAGTATGACCAAACATGTTATGATAAGAAATATTGAAAAATGTATCAGAAGAAAAAAATAATAATTTGCAATTTCGAAAGAGCCTTCTCAGGAAGTGCACCTGTGAGTCAGCGCGATAAGAAACATCCGCTCGTCTCAACAGTGCGGCGTTGCCGATACCAATTTCACATTAAACTCCAAAAATCCCAAGTGCAAAGTTATAGCGCGTGTAGTATAGGAAAACCCAGCTTCAAGGTTGAAGCATGCTCTCTCTGTAACGTACTGGATTTACAGTAACAGCATTCCCGTTATCATCTTCAACGAAATACGGACCCAAAATGCTTCTCCCTGATACAGCACACCATACTGTATGTTGTGCTTTTTTTTAAGACTCCGTCAGAACGTTGAAACACTTGTTGATGAAACCGTTTAGTCGACTTTCATCTAAAAAAACATACATTTTGTAGGAACCCAGGGTTTGTATAGTGCATTACTAACATTGAGGCGCTGCCTACTCTGTCTTGTTAGACCTTTACATTTAAAGTTTGAAAAGTGTGTCCTCTATTCGGATTAAACATTTATCTAAAATAAGTATTACTGTTGTTCATTTTCAGAAATGTCCGGTGAAGACTGTTTTCGGAAACTGCTGCTGAAGAAGTCTACCATGGTTTTCACTCGTAGTGACCGTTTGTGGTAGTCAAAACACTAAACGTACGCGGAACTTGTCAACAACACTTACCAAACGTCATTATTTGGCGGCTATTTGAGAAATTGATCTTGAAAATCTACAGCAATTCGCTTCAAACTAAGACCACCGGAAGTGCCTGTTCTATATAAGTATATCTCTCTATGATGAAAACTTTTCTGGCGTGCTAAGAACAATTACAGTAGAGTTAACTAACCCCAAATAAGAGAGTAATATTAAACAACTTGGCTTGGCAACAATGTAATCAGCTTTTCTAAAAAAAAACCTACATCTGCTTTAATTTCAATTTTGGCGAATACCGTATTTGTATTTTAAAACTTAATCAGTCATTTGTTTTGTATTAACTTGCTCCGTTAGAAGTCGGTTATAAAGTAACTTCAAATAATTAAACGTAATACAGTATTATCTACAATGTTTACTTTCACTTAATACTCTTACTAGACTACCTGTCCTAAAGTTCGGACCTGATTACCCCACTATTTAACGGGCGCAAATAAACATACAACCGCGGTAAAATTTTACTAGCTGGCGCAATGGATATTCAGCCGCCGTATTTCTTTAGTTAGGCCTAGGACGTTTAATCTCTCTGAGACCAAAATACCTACATTTTACCACACAAAATCTGAACAAACTAAACTAAATCATTTGCCACGTTTTTTATTCGTTTCTTTCTAAAGCACACTGGGGTTTTGCCTAATTTGTATAATTATTAGCAAATTTCGATAGGAAAGATGAGGTATTGGAGTGACCTAAGGTCGGGAGTAGTAAATGAGCAATGATCATGGTCCCCTGAACACATTTTGGGGTGTCATAAAAATGTATATCTATAAATGTGTGTTCGGACTCTAGCGGCCGCATTTTAAGTCCGATTTGGTCAAAATATGGTACACTCTTTGGTTGTTTAAGTCTCTCGAATGAATTCGTTAGCCAAAAAAATCCAACAACTGGAAGCACGTTTTTTAACCGGAAATAACTATTTTTTTAGATTTTCAACTACAAAGAAACTTTTTTATTGTTTTATATAAAAAAAATATACCGTATGTAGGATATTATTCTGCACATTTTGTTTTTTTACACGACCTTATAGCTGACTTGGTTTTTCCAAAATCGACCCAAACGTAAAATACCCGGTTCAAATCCTCGTAGAGGCCTATCTGATTCGAGGCCGAGTTTGTACGCTGCAAGCAAAGTGAAGCAGTCCATAACCCGAGGTCGCAAAGCGAGTTTTTCCGCTACGAGTGGAACGAGTTCTACTAATATTCAACTCCTTCGTGAGTAAACCAATTTCCCAAATTGTTGGTTGAAACCCTAAAATAAACAAACTTAATTTTAGAAATTCGCTCAACTCACGTCAGCGGTTCAGCATCGTGGTGTAATTATTTATTAATTGCTTTCAAAAAAGAAATGTAATTACATTTGGATGTTCTTCCTTTTTTAGTAGTATATTCATATATGGTGATAATTATTTAAAATTGGTGTTTTTAATCTCGAATAAAACTTGGTTCTAGTGTAGGCAAACTTACAGTTTTCAAAACGTGTAACTTGTCTATAAAAACGAACGTGATCTAATTAACCGTGGTTTACCGCAGGTCTTAAATATTCAGACACTTTAACACACCATACATGTAGGCCTACATGGGCACCGTGAAAAAATGGGACATTTTTATAACTAAGGCTCGTTAAACTGGCTCAATGGTACTCATCGACGTAAAGTCTTAATTTGGAAAAAGTAATCAATTTGTTAAACAAATTCGTTTAAAATTGTTGGCCATTTAAAAATTTTAAATGAGAATAACTCAAAAACCGTAAATTTTTATAAAAACAGTCAAGAGTAGATTTTTGTATTCTGTAAAAATTTTTATCAAATGGTATAACAGTTAAAACTATTGAACAATGGGTAACAGTAAAACAGAGTCCATTAATATATCTGCCTAAAGCAGTAGGCTATATAATTTAATTGCATCGCCATTTGTAAACGATTTATTGGAACCACTTGATTATTTCTGTCTAACTAGGTCTTTAAAATTGTGAGTATCTTGGAAAATTTCAAATGAATCGGTTTAGCGGTTCTAGTGATAAATATTTAGTAAAAAACCAAATGGAGGATAACAAGCTTTTCTGGTAGCCTGTGGTTTATAGGAACATTTTACCTGTGTAATTACCACCTGGATTACCCGTGCATTCCAGATACACCCAGTCAAGACATGGTTATACTGAATATTTGACTTGGCTGGCTAAGGGAAACCTTGTAATATCTTCCTAGATGTGGAGCCGCCCCACACAGCCAGTGGAGACCTATTAATTATCGTCACCACTGGCTACAAATAGCTACTTAACAATCAGAAGAGAAACCTCCTCTAACTTCTTAAGAATAATGTGGAAAATAAACACATTTGCTGTTGACATTTTTTATCTCAGATCTATTTGTAATTATTTCTACAAACAATTATTTACAAGCATTAAATTTGAATTGATCGTACATTTACAAAATATAGTTTCTCAATAAATTTATTTAAGGTCCTGATGACCAGCCACTTCCCATGGTACGCAGTTGAACTTTGCATTAGTCTACTAGCACTGTTGAAATGTCAGCATTCCTAAACAATGACTTGGAGTCAAGGCCGTTATCTCACACCAGCATTAAGGCTCTGGTACATCATTCCAGCACAGGCAGTCAATAATTGGAAATAAAAGAGTCAATTCCACTATTCATTCATTTGTATTAGTACAATCAGAGGTGAATTTAAAAAGTCAGCATTTAGCATTTGCTGACTACCCTACCGAAGGGAACTCTCAACAACAGTTACTTGGACCTCCTTAGATTATTTGAACAAAATTTGTAAGGCTTTTGTACTTTAAACTTCTAGGGACTTATCTTTTTCTTGTGAATTCAGCTAATATAGTTTGATTAAATTTTCATGGCCATCAATATATCAATATTTGTTAAAACTGTAATAACTGAAAACAAAGATTTGTAAGAAAAAAGATAACTGAAAAAAGTTGTAAGTTTTTAGTTGCAGCTCATGTACCACTGAGGATGACGACTTTGTCATTGAAACGCGTTTGATCATTAAACGCATGTGTGTGAGAATTAGTGTATTGTTATTATTATTTTTAAATAATTCCTTCTCACTCGTCAATTTCAAAGTTTATTAATTAACAATATTTGTTTAAACACTTTCAATTTACCAATCTAACGCATTCAAAGTTTCACTTTTATTTTACATTTTGTATAAAAAAAAAAACAGTGATGAAATCAAATCAAAAGTTTATGTCTAATGCAAAACAGGCCCAGGGTTCCTGAAGAGCTGATCGAGTTCTTTTTCTTAATCCCTCTTGGCTACAATTAATAGCTATTACCACCAGCTCCTTTAACCACCACCTGCCTTCAGATAAATAATCTGTTGACTCCAAGTACTATGTAATGTTTAGCTATCTTTTGTTTCAGATTAATATAAACTATAGCCTACTGCAGCCGTTCTTACTTTGTTACAAGAGCTTAAAAAAACAGAGTGGTGCTCATGAACTTTATTAGGGGAAGGGGAGCAATGACACTTGTTTTTCAAATTCTCAAATGCAGAATTTTTGTTCATTTCAATGAAAAAAAATAAAGTAGGCCCTCCTTAGATTACGTTTTTAAGCTACCAAGATCTTAAAGTCAAAATATAGTGTTACTTGAAAAAAAACGCATACTAACCTTAAACAAGATAGTAACAATAAACAATCTAACATAAACCATATGAATCAATTTTAATTAAACTCATAAAATCCAACAGATATATTTTAAAAACTCATTCAGTCATTGGTTTGTGTAACTTGTTCTGTTAAAAAGTCGGTCTTACTACAACCATAGATCATGAATAATAAATAGATCTTGCATCCATACGGGGACTGTGTGCCGGAAAAAAGGTTGTCGCGAAAATAGTACATGATCGCGCCGCGAGGTAGCGCTAGGGAGAAAGCATTGGTAGCATTGGTGTTTCAAATAGCTTCCTTCATTTCCCCAATAGATAGCGCCAAAAAAGTCGAATTTCCAGTGGAACAAAATATTGCATTGGATCGGAGTTCTATTAGGTTATCCAAATACAATGCTACAACTAATAATCTTCAAATTAGTAAAAATATTTATTTAGTAATTTCCTCTACATAATAGACCCATTAAAACAAGTTTCAAATATATTTTTTCTAGATTATTGATGTTTCAGTAATAAATATAAACAAATTATATATTGCTGAATATGAATGTGTAGGTCAAATTTGATAAAAGCTGTCATCTTTGAAATTATGTACGTTTCATACAAACAATATTAAATATTTTACGTGAACACATACATTTTTTAAATAATATGAAGAACATAACAGGTCCTAATCGCTGAAAAGAAAACATTTCATCATTAGTAGTAATTTTTTATTTGGACAGATGTGTTATTCAAAAATTTTACAAAGATGCCAGAAACTGTTTTTTTACTTTAATTGTCAAAATTCAATTAGAAGAGGTGGGAAATATTTGTTTGCATGACCAAATATAGAACAAAATGATGAATTCCATGATATAGTAATTATTGCTTACCACTTACTATAACGAATCAGTCTCTAACATGTTTAATTCCCCTATCAAACAAAAGTTTAGTTTTTAATCAATTCAGAAAATTAATATTAATTTCTTATTAAACATACAAAAAATACAATAGCTTTTCTTGTTTTCAATATACACATGTTATTTTGCTAGGTTACAAGTTTTTTTAGTACCGGTATTGAAAAGATCAAATTGAAGAAATAGTGATAAAAATTGGTCCAAGATAGCACAACGAATCTGTGAGAATAATATTAATTACACATCAATTAATTGTTCTTACTTTACAGGCCATAAAAAATAGGGATTTGCCATCAAATAGTTTGTGGAAAATGGGAAACGGTTTTAATCTCTTTATTTTCACGTAAACAGAGTGATTTAAAGTCTGCACCAACTTTCCGCTTGTGCTCTAGGTAGGGTATAATTAAAAACTTTGAAATATTCAGGCTTTCTTTTGGTTGTTTGCTAATAACTTACAAACCATGCATTATATAAAAAATTTCACCAAAAAAACCATAGCATCTTTAGTATTTGTATCTCATTTTGTAATGTAAAATGCATTATATAAAAAATACTACTACTTTGAACGTGGCAAACTGTCAAACCTAGTATCTAACCATATTTTTGAACAGGGCTACAAAGATTTTCACCTAACATGGTTTAAACTTTCTTTCTAGCTTGAAAACTAAGTTACCAATTTTGTGTCTATAAAGTAGGCAACCAATCACCAAGTAGAAAACAAAAAATTTACAAAATATTGAAAAATTAATTTTTTATTATAAAACTATTTATGTAATTGGTTTTGAAATAAAATAAAACATTGACTATCCAAGCCAACATCTGCAGAAAAACAATGTTTGAAAATCTCATGATATGTTGAAACTATTTGTTACCTGTTTGTGGTTGAAATAATTAAATCAGCTGGAATACCCTACTATATATTATGGTTCACACTTATATTTTTATATTGATTTCCCTGACATTCCCTGATTGAATAAGTAAATTTTCCCTGACACTCGATCATGATACACATTCTTGTTCATGGTCAAGTCTTTGGGGAAATTAAAAAAAAATTATCGGCCTTCACCATCCCCGCAGCCATTCAACGCTGTCCTCTTTTCTTTTCTTTTTAAATTTTTTCTTACAAAAAAGAGTACAATATAGAACAAAAGTAATTAAGTACTAACAAGAAAATAAGAGTACAATATAAAACAAAAGTATATTAAGTACTAACAAGAAACAATCAGTTTAAGTCTATTTATTAAAAAGAAAAATATCATACGAAAGAACTAACAAACATCTATTAAACTACTACTTAGTAGCAAAATTTAAAAAAAAAACCTGTCTTGGATAAAATTAACAGACAAAATTTGAAGCAAATCAAAGACTGAAGTATAGTTTTTAAATAGCATAATTATTTTTTCTATTAAAAAGTATTGTATAACAATCAGTTTATAAATATCATATGACAGAACAAACATACATAGGCCTACTAAACTGCTATTAGTAAGAAAATTTAAAAACATTTCTTTTATAAAATTAACGAACAAAACTTGAAGCAAATCAAAGAATGCATTATACTTTTTAAATAGCATAATTATTTTCAAAAAATATTGCATATCAATCAATTTATTTTTTCCAAATGTAGGCCTATTCAAAAAACTTTTTATAAAAACAGTTTATAAAAAAAAAACTCTTATGTGGAGCCATTAATCACAAGACTTACAAAAATACAAAATCAATTAATCGTTCTGTTCTAAACATTTAAACTTTTATTCTGAATTTTTGATTTTATGTCTTCCTCTTCTTTCAAAGCTTTAAGTTTTAAAACTTTCCTCTGTTCTTCAAATTTCTTTATTTCTAAGGAAAATTTTCTTTTTTTCTGCTTTTTTCTTGTCAGCTTCTTTTTTGGTTTTACTTGTCTCTTGGAGGGTTTCTTCATATCTTCTGTGGGCAGCTCTAACATTAGACACATTGCTTGTGTAATAGGCACTTTTTAAACGTTTCCATAAAATTCAATTGCGTTATCAACTGTTCTTTCAGCAACTAAACTGTGTTCAAGTACATTTTTTACTAGCAAGTTTTTATTTGTACAAAAACCACTTTCAACGGTAGCATTTCCATGGGAGAATGTCAAACTCAACTTCCCAAAGTTCTTGATGGTTTGATTACCCATCATCAAACATGAATAAAAGTCATCTAGGCTTGAAGAAGGCAAGCTTGCATTTTATAAGTAAGTTTTAAAATTCAATTTCAAAGTAGTATGTGCCTCACTGCAAAGAATATTGTACTGAGCTTTGGCATGTTCAGCAATGGTGTCTGAGATTCTGTTTGCAGTATAAAATGATTCTAATAATATGTTCACTCTTAGTTTTCCTTGTTCCGGTTGGAGAAATATTATGTTGGGATCTGTACCAAAACTATAAACACAACATGAATTCATATTCATGAGAAATTATAGAATAAACATATCAACTTAAAAATTCATATTAGGTTCCACTTCATTTTAGCAGAATAACAAATACTGATAAGTTTGATATTCCTTTGTCATCTGATCTTCCAGTAAAAACAATAGGTACTTTATTACAAACAATTAAAATTTTCCTGACTTTTCAAAAATTATAATTTTTTTCCCTAACTAACAGTATTTTTATAAGTTTTTCCCTGACTTATTAAAATTTCCCTGACAACCCCTGATTTTCCCTGACTTTTCAGAAAGTGTGAACCATGTATTTATGTTGATAAAATACTATGTTTCCTCACAAATTTTATTAGTTGGTTAATAGATTTGAAAGAAGCAATACATTTTAAAATGGTTTTATAGATGTTTTATATAAAATGAAAATTAAATCAACAGGTATAGACTCGTAATCTTTTATATGCTTCCATTCTTGTTTTTGTATAGCATAGTGTACCATACATAATTATAATATTACCATTTTAACAAATTATTATAGTACCGGTAATAAAGTATGTAGGCCTACTATTACCTATTTATATTTGGTTATTTAGGTAAAATTATCTCAGTTTACTTAGTATTTAAAAATGATCTTGTTTTAGTAAAATTGAATTTTATCGACAAGACTTAATAAAAATGGTTTTGATTTGCTACATTAAATTAAGTAACAAAAAGATTAATTTACTTTCTGTTCAACACATACACTATACAATATTTAGAGACAAGTTTGGCTAACCAAACCACCTTGGCTTTAATTACGGTAGCTCAATTATTTCTTCAGTATTTTTCTACCAAATCTAACTTATATATGAGTTATTCAAAATTATGTCAAGAATATTGTACCTCAACCCATATATATATTATTTTTAACTTTTTCTAATATTCAGTGACATAAATACAATATATTTTGGCTCGTTAGTTACTAATTATAAATTAAATGCAAATTTAACTAAGCTACTGGAAGGTAAAAAGAAATAATAAAAATATTATAACAACACAAAACTAAAGAAAATGATCTCGTAAAAATAAAAGAAGTACAAGTGCTTAAAGTGAATTGGAATACAAATGAAGTCTTATGCACATACTGATCTCTTGTTATTGGTATAGGGTAATATTATAGTCCTACTTGCTTTGGAGGATTATAGGGGTAGAGTTTACAACACGCCACCTCGCCATAAATATTGCGGCAGAAGCGCCAACATCTAAAAAAAGCCTGAAGTATTTACTTACAGTCTGTAGTATTAAATTGGTAGCACTTCTTACTTTCCTAAAAAAAAGTTGTCATCTGCAAAGATATTAGAAGGGTGGCGTGTTGTAAACTTAAACCGATTATGGTTGTGATAATGGTAAGAAAAATCAAAAAGAATGTTGCATCCGTCACAATTTATAGATATTCCAAACCTCAGAAATCACTTAAAAAGAGTTCAGAATGCAAATTAATAAATACATTTTCGAATAAATAAGTTTTTTACCTGAAGTTTTGAATTTTCTCCTGTACCTTTCCAACAACAGTTTTTTTAGGCGTCTTGGGGCTTTCTTGAAGGTCCATATGAACCAAAGCCTTTGCAAGTTGAAGATTTTCTTCATTCATTGTTAATCCTAAAAATAATAAATGTTTGTTAACATTGTACATTTACATTATCTGGTGATATTGCTTGGTTCATGGACCCGATAGAAGAGAAATAATAATAGTAACAAGCAATCTTTATCAAGTAAAATGAGTAAAAATTTAGTAAATATAAGTGTAATGATAATTATATAATAAATATAAATCAAACATTTATTCTTAACCATAAATTTTAAAATCATGAGAAACAGATTAATGAAGTCTACCTACTTGTTTTTCTTAGTAGGCTAAACTAAACTAAGACAAGATCTCAAATCTGACCAACTGAATAATTTATAGGCTAGGACAATTATTAATAGGTACTGTAATTAAGTTGAAAATATATGCTACAGTTAAAATGTTAAATATTAGGCTTATTAATATTAAGTTAGTCAGCAAAATAACAGGGATCCTACTCTTCAAACATTAATAGAAATACAAAATAAAAGTGTTAATAATATAATATGAACTCCTAAATTATAGCCTTTGTTACTTTTATCTATAGGATATTATCATTATTTCACAGTACTCTATACATCCCAAAGCTTTATTTTATTTATAAAACAAAGCCTTTACTAACTTATGTTTTAAAAGTCATAAATATTGGATAACGTAAAAAAAGACGAGGACTATTGATAAGGTTAGGTTCAAACATACTTCTTCCTGCCAAAGCTTTTAACGATTTTGAACATAAACCTCGACGAAAAATAAACAAAAAATCATTTTAAATCTAAAGTCATTCTCAGTTATTATTATGTCATACGTTTTAAACCTTCAGTTATTGTTTAACTAAAATAAGCCTAGTTTTAAAAATCAAGGCTACCTAATCTAAATTTAATGTGTTGCATTTTTTCTAATTTTAGAATAACTTGGATAATAAAGTAATTTAACTATAATAAAAGGCAGTTTTTAAATAAAATTTATTCCAATGTCGTCCAGGCGTGCATTAATTTCATACAATTAATTAAAATAGGCATATTATTATCTTTTAAAATATTTACACATTATAACCTAACTAGGCATAATATAACCTTACCGACAACTGGAATTCCTACAACAGATTATTACACCAACAATCAAAATTACACCCACAAAACAAAAACTAAAAAAACTTGTTTAAATAATTTCAATTATTCATGAATTAAACCGACACAAACAGATCAACGTACTAACACAACTTTTCGTTACAACACGGATTTCAACCGGCAACTAAACTAAATGCTGCAGACAACATTATAATATAGTGGTCAGGCCAGAATACCAGTAATGAATTCAATTAGTTGTATCTTTGTCTTAAAGGTCGCAGCACAAACCAATGATATATACAGTGAAATGATATAGGCCTGGCTTGGTTATTGCATGTAAATTTAATCTTGAGTAATCTCTACTAGATAGCGACAGTTGTTATTCAAATGTAGGAGGCATTACTTTTATGTTCATTTCTTATAATATAAAATATACGCACACTTTTCAAATGTATTTCAAACATGTAATTTGAATGTAGTTATAACTTAAAATGTTCAACTAGTTGCTTAAAATCAGAAATACATGAAAATATTGGAATATATTACAATTAATTAATTTAATTTGTATCAACATGAATCAGCTGTTTACTTTTCCACAGGCATAACTTTCAATGACAGCCTCTACGTCACTATTTTTACTGGTCTGTACAGTGTAGTGGGGATAATTTTAGTATTATCATTTCATTTTAGATCTAACCTCAATAATCATAGTCAACAGTCATTGAAATTGTGCCTAAATTTATAACTGTTGTGAAACGCAGGTAAATTTCGTAATTCTTGTTTTGGTGAATAATTGTTAATGTTATAATTGTACAAATATTTTTTTTTTCATTTTGTGTATGGTTGTAACAGCGTTAGTCAGTCTAGTCTAGCAGTTTTTTATTTGCTAGGTAAATTTGTATTTGAAGTCAAGGAATACACGTGATTTATACTCTATATTGTTAAGTGCTGTAGTTCTTATAAATGAAATACTAGTTTGTAATGTAATACAATCTTAATAAGGATTTACTTTATTAGTATTATAATAATCTGTACAAAAACTTATAGGCCTGCATTACAAAAACTATTTTCAATGGTTTCACAAAATTCAAATAGATATTGAGCAAAATAGCCTATACATTCATACATTTCAATGAACCCTTTAAAACCAGACTAAAAAATTAATACATTTTAAGGTCCTCCTTGAGCTAGTAATAACCTATCTAGGGTTATAGTAACTAGACTGATTTGGCAATAGTGCAGGATATGACCATATAGTTTTTTTTAATATTCTGAAAGTGTAGATTAAACTGAGTATAAAAACACAAACCATCTCCACAGCAAATATATAAATTACGAGAAAGAAAACTCCCAAATTGGAGTTAAGTTCAGCTTTTTTCGCTGTGTATGCACTAAATAAAAGAAATCATAACTTCACTGATGCCAAAAAGGTAAATAACAATTGTAAACCAAATATATGACATAAAATGTATGTGAAAAATGTTTATTTATCTTAATTAACTTGGAATATTACAATCCAGCACTGACATCAACAAAATTACATTTGATGGAATCTTACAAAGAAGGAACACACATTTTGAGAACAAATTGAACATAATTGCAACCCAATAAAAACCTATTCTAACTAAACTCTCCAATCACTGTTTTCAATTTGTAAACATATTATAGACTAGCCTACAGTAGAGTCCCGCTATTCCGAACTAATTGATACCAAACACTGTTCGGTTTAGCGGGAATTCGGAATAGGCGGATTTCATGAATAATATCAACGTATTGACTTGTTAAGGCGGAAATTAAGTGCGGGGACATCTGCTAGTATCTGTTCTATACAGCTTTGATCGGCTCGGAAGAAAGCGAGGAGGAGGTGAACACTCAAACTGAACTCATATCGTCATATCACACGCGGCAAATGCTCTTGACAATGCTCTTGACCACGCTCTATTAGTAATAGTATAAATTTACATCATTCGGGGTTATTTCCTACTGTTGCTTTATAATTCCGTTTTCTTCTAAAAATGGAAGGAAAGGGATAGGTTGTTCGAACTGTTCATTTTGTCATCCGGCAGTCTGTCCACTAGTAACGCATTATGTTGGAAAAAAACGAAAATAAACAAATTTCTTCGAGATAACGAAAACGAAGGAGAAAAACGGATGAAAGCAACTGGCAGGTGGCAACAACACTACTAGTGCCTAGCTGTTGTATCTAATCTTTCTGAAACTTTGAATAGGAAAAAGAATAATAAGGTGACTATTAACTCAGTGAATGATGCTGTTTTGAGAAACAAGGGTGTTGGACCTTCTGGAGAGGTAATCTACGGTGAAGCTGTAAGTGCTGTCTTATCGGAGTCTTGCAACACTGGCAGTAAAAGTGAAATGATAAGTTATGCTGAAGTTACCAAAAAAGTAAAAACTAATCTAAAACCGAACAAACCCATTATTGGCTCTAAAGGTGATAACGCAGTTACTGGATTGAAAACGGTCGTAAAGAAGTCTTGGGTGTTTTTATCACGTTTTTCACCTGAAGTTACAGTTGATAATGTTTTAACTTATATTCGTGATGATGGTATAAATGATGTCTCATGTGTTGAGTTAAATACAAGATATGATTCGTACAAGTCTTTCAAGATAGGTGTTAGTGAAGGATTATTATCCAGGGTTCTTTGTGCAGACTTTTGGCCGGAGGGCACTCTTATTCGTGAATATTTCCCTGGACAATCCGATAGATACACGAAAAGTAGAGTTTTTTTAGGGAAACCTACTGCTTCCCAAAAAGCAAACTAATTGAGAGTGTTCAATCTCCTGTGACTTCACAGGAGAAAATAAAAAGCTTTGGCAGATCTGATCTAAATCTTGACGGGGACAGGCTGGGAAACGATCTGCAAATCGGTGCAAATTTAAACCCGGCTAGTAGTTTCGGACGGGTGAATAAACTAATTGTGTCACACATAAACCTTCAGTCCATTCGAAATAAACTTGGTCAACTTGAGATTGTCCTTGACAGAAAACCTGCAGACATTTTGTGTATACGAACACTGGCTAGCAGAAGAGGAGATTCCCTTCTATGTACCGACTGGTTTCTCCCCAGCGAGTTTTTACTGCAGAGCAGCTCCATGGACTCATGGTGGAGCCGCCATTTATGTTAAAAATAATATTAAGTTTGAAAAAAATGATATAACTGAGATGAGTGTAAACTTCTTATGTGAGGCTGCTGCTGTCAAGGTATCTGACTTTGACCTTGTTATTGTCTCAGTATATCGTACACCTAGCTCAAATGCAGAGCTCTTCTTACAAAATCTAGAAAAACTATTAAATCATTTAATGGGGATTAAATTTAGATACTTTGTACTTGCGGGGGATTTCAATGTGGATGTTCTGGACAAGGAGAAGTCTGAATCTCTGGATTTCTTAAATTTGCTTAGATCACTAAACTTATATTGTACTAATAACAAACCAACCAGAAATGAAGCATGTTTGGATAACTTAGCAACTAACATACGATCTGAATGTTATAACTGCTCTCTTTTAGATCAAGATATCCTTTCAGATCATGCTGGTGTATGGACTGAATTTGAATTAAATCTTGTGAACAGTGTGAATCTTGACAGCAGTAGGTCAGATAATATTATTACAAAGCGTCTGACCACATTACCTAGATTGGATAGTTTTAAGATTAGCTTGTCATGTTTGGATTGGTCACAGTTGTTTGGTATTGGTGATGTAAACAAAGCTTTTGAGTATTTTCTTTGTATTTTGATGTTTTACTTTGATTTAAATTGTCCTTTGTTGAATGTCAGAGACAGACCTAAGAACGTTAAGTGTAATGGTAATAGAAAATGGTTTACCCCACACATAGCATCTATGCGTGATATACTCTTGATTTTGTTTGATAAGTGGAAGCTCAGTGGTGACCTCAAGGACAGAGAAAAATTCAAAACATTTAAAAAGGTATATAACAAGACCATTAGGGATGCTAAAATTGCTGCAAATGATGTCATTATAAATAACTCTAACAATAAGTGTAAAGCTGCCAGGCGTATCGTCAAAGCAAAATCTTCCAGTAAACCAACTAAATTGTCGGTACCTGTAGATGTGGATACATTGAATAATTATTTTGCAAATGTCTCTGTTATTACAATACAATTTTTCTTTTTAGAAATGCCACACGTTGCGGCGTCAATTTATTACAATACAATTTTTCTTTTTAGAAATGCCACACGTTGCGGCGTCAATTTATTACAATACAACCTTTTATTATTATTATTTTGTGAGAAGCCTCACGTTGAGAAAGCCAATTTGTTATATATTAAATGATTTTTTAACAAGCCCCACTTGTTGGGCGTCAACTTATAAATTTACACTTTCTCTTTTACTTTAATTCAATAGGCCTAATGTTGTAGGCGTCAATTTATGATAGAACAAGATATATCCTAATTTATAAAACTTTACTTTTATTTTATTCTCAATATAATGAACTGTAACACTGCTTACTCTAGCTTAATCAATTTGATAAATGATTTGACTCAGGACACAGGTTTACAATTACAATAAAATCTTCTTTTATTTATCAATAGAAAATAAAAAAAAATATTTACAGTTTAATAGTTATTTAGCTCAAAATCAAATATATACAAATTATTTTTGGGAATTATTTCCCAATGAGCACTCTTAATCTCGGGTAGGTTGGTGCCGGCTCTTACCAATATTAAATTGAAACAAATATTATACAAATTATTTAAATTAAGAATTAGGATAATTAAAACAAAGGAGAAAATAACTTAGTACAAGGTGGAAAGTGTATTGGTAAGTAGATGTATGAATTTAGTGTTAATATAAAGGATAAAGTTCTGATGAAAGTTGAAATCTTGATGGGATATATATATATTTAGAAAAGTTTATCAGCTTTACTGGTATAGTTCTTTGAATTTAAACATGCAAAAGAAAGGTTGGAGTATATCCAATTTGATGAATAGTTATGTGGATTGATCTCACCCAATTTTTATATACAGTCTTCTTCTTGAAAAGAAGGGTTTATTGAAATTTGATAATGTTCAGTCACTTCACTTATACAAGGTTATTTTAACGTAGGCAGTTGTTCTTCAAATGGTCTTGAAATTTGTGGTTTGGTGGGCTCTAACACAGCGTCTGCTCCCTTTGATGTCTCAGCAACAATTAATTGGATTTTATCCCAATTTGGCTTCCCTAGGCCCTCAGGAACTGGTACAGTAAGGCCTGGTTAATTTCATTTCTTGTGGGATTTTGATTGTTATGTGAAAATGTGTATTTTGAAATGTAGTGTATTTGTTTTGTATGATTTTAATGAAATTTTGATGTATTTTGGTTTTTTAAAGAACATAGAATGGTAAAAGTAAATAGAATTCGAGTAAATAAACTTTTAAATGAAAATATCTAAAATAGCTCCTTGTACAACTCAATATCTAATATCTAAGGTCTACAAATATAGTTATTTATCTGGTCGTTTAAAAGTCTCCTTTTCCGCGGCATAAGCGGTCACGTGATTGTGGGCTGGGTTTAAACAAACATGGCCTCTCGTTCTCCAGGTTTTAACCGAATATTCATATCTTTGAAGAAATTTACTAGCTTAACGGTATTTCTTTTCATACTTTGCCAAAGACATTTTTGATGTAAAATCTTCTGTTCGACTCGATAGTTCTGTTCCTTTTTTGATTTAGAATTTAGTTTCCTTGGGATCGGTGGTTTTAATTTGGAATAGGCCTACAATTTCGTACATCGGCCTAGCTTCGAGTGTATTTTAAAAGGTGGATTTCGGTCGATTGGTTTACTCTTGAGTTATTATTATATTTTATATGGATTGGTCGTTTAATTTAGATAAATTTTGATGTGGGAATGATATCAATTTGAGGTCGAGAAGTACTGGTAATTATTTATAATGTTGTTGGAAGTCGGCTGTCATAATCTTATTAATGAATCATTTACGATTTTTGTCGATAGGTGTCGCTGCTTCGACTTGTGAATGAATTGCCTTTATAGTAGTCTGTTCCTCTCTCTCGCACTCATGCGTGTTTAGTTCAGCAATTATGAATGGTTTCTTTTGATATTTTAAATGATTTTTATGTAGGGATATATTTTGAATTGTTACA
>JAGFPH010000066.1:1027137-1072166 GCA_018207615.1 Philaenus spumarius
AAAACAAAACATTTTGGACATTAGGTAAAGATAAATATAATAAAAGTTGAAATAAATTGCATTTTTATTCCATAGTAAATTAGATTATACGAAAGAGTATATAACAAGCAGTAATTTAAAATTTTGTAGAACCCAGGGAATGTAAAAATTAATTTTTGATTATTGAATTAATGGGTTTGCAGTTTTGAGTTTTCAATTGATATTATAACAAAGGTGTACGTTGATGGTATGTAAAATTATAAACTAAAGGAACAATAGGACTAAAGAAACCTCCAGGAAAACGTTAGGCATCTTATGCATACTGTATATATTTCTTTTTGTAGTTAATTGCTATCTGATTTACTTGAAAATTCTAGCTCTAGGAAATCAGAAGACTCAAATTCACTTTCTAATTTGTTATAAAAACAACCATCCTTCACACTGAAATACAATTTGTTAACCAAATAGTACAATGTTAGAACAGAACACAAAATAACCTCAAGTAGCACCTTAATAAAAGGTGCTTATAAGAACAATTTTTACTATCAATTATTCAATTTATTTATAAATATTAAGTAATTTGTGGTATTAAATATACATTACATAGATAATCTCAGATAATGTTTTGCTAGAATTGTAAAAAGAAATTCTTAAACAACAAGCTTGAAACACATATACTTGTTTCTAAACAATCCTTAATTTGTGTAATTCTTCATTAAAGTTAATATCTTTTGTTAAATCTTTAATTCAGTTTTTAAAACATATATTAACAACTAATCTACAATATACTGTCGTTAAATTAATAGGGCAATATTGGCCAATTAATTATTTAGTTGTAGATTAACTCGATTGTTTCATTTAAAAAATTTGTACTTATCAACTCACCCTAACTCCTGTTATTTTTACAGAATTTTACAACTAACTGCGCATTTCTACCGTTATCCTGTTTTTTATTTTTAAACTACTGTATAATTAGACTTTGTTTTGTTTTGATTATATTTTAATATTTAAAACTAATTTTACTCGCTATACTCCTATTCAATATTATTGAAATTCTTGCTGTGTAATTCTTATTTACCTTGTTTCCTTTAAAAAAATTATATATATTCAAAACTAATATTAGTTAAACATTGAGAGTTTTTTAAAACTATAAAGTAACAATGTAACTATGTAAAATGACCACATAACATAATAAACGGTACCAGGAACTGGCACATACTTTCTCACAAACATATTTAAATTATTAAACGTCACGGTGACTTGTAGGGTGGGGTAGGAGAGGTGATTTTGTATTAAAGTTGTGTTTCCATAAAAATCCATAAAATAACGGAAAACCAACTTTTCTCAAAAACGGCTCGAACGATTTTTATTAAAATTTTACAGTTTATAGTACTATAGGTCCCTAATAAACTATAAAAATTTAATCAAAATCGTTAGAGCCGTTTTTGAGAAAAGTTGATTTTTCCGTTATTTTAAGGGTTTTTATGGGAAAATTACCCTTAAAAATAAAAAATTATCAAAAATGAAAAAAACGCCTGGAGATACCGTGGATTAGTACCTCCATACCAAATTTCATCAAAATCGGACGACTGGTTTAGGCTCTAGGTCTGATAACATCCACACAGACACACAGACACACAGACACACATACAGACACACACACAGACATCACTCCGAAAACCACTTTTTTAGGTTCAGGGGGACCCAAAACGGATATTTCCACCAAAAACTCAAACTCGAAAATTTTGACGAATACAATACTTTCTCCATATACTATGGTATAGGGGGAGAAAGTAAAAATTACAATACTCATTGACCATACTTTTCTCAAATGAAAATTAACGGAGATTAGGTTATCTTTGATTAAATACAAGCTAGAAATAGGCTATTACTAAACTAGAAGATCCATATTCCTTGCAAATTTCATGAAGATTCACATATGAAGCTCTATATGGAAAGTGTTTAAGTTGACAGAAATGTGTTAAGTTATTCAAGTTGGTTTTTACAATCGTTAAATAAATCATGATAACCTTGCAGGTGATGATGGGAAGATGGAAAACGAATCAACAGGACTGATGAAAGAATCGGATAACATGTATACTCTGTGGTGCAGTGGTCGAACGTGCTGCGAAGGTATGTTGGTTGAATTAAAGTTCATCAAAAGACAAGATTTAGTTGCAGTTATAGCCCAACTTATGAGACCGGTGGCTGACCAAGTACACATCAAAGTAGACATGAACAAAGATGAAATGGACAGTTTTGTTTTCTGTGTAGCGTCCAAGAAAACTGCCATTAAACTGTCTAAAGACATGGCAGATGTGGTAAGTGTTGCATCTTTAGATAATAGTATTATTTATAATGTAATATACTATATTTATCACTTGACTCTCTCCTCATGAAATGGCACAAACAATATTTAAACAAAACAAACATCTTCAAGTAATTGTATATAAGTAAAACTTTAATTTGAGCAACTATCTCAATATTAAACCATTATAAATGAGAGTCAAAATTAAAACCGTTTGTTTAGAATGTTACAATAAAGTCCTAACTTAATAAACACACATTATTGTATTATGTTCTATTCGTTTATATATGTCTTTGATAAACTTGATCTATGGTTTACACTGGATAAAATCTAATTGTTTATCTATGTTTTATGATATAAGAGGAATTGTAAAAAAAGGATTTACAACCACAGATAACCAGATAATTTTATTTTCTATTAATTAGTTCTTAAATAAAATGTACACATAAATAATTTGAACCTGTAACTAAAATTACGTGAAAACTATGCACTTATTATCTATGTATTGTATATCAATCTAAAGGGTATACGCTCGAGTTATTGGGAAACATTTTGAAATGTACTACTAATAATTTTAAAGAAAGTTTAGATCTTAAATAGTTTCAAAAAATCTATTTGTTCATTTAAAATACAGTACATAGCTCAGCTGATTGAAGATGTACAGTAATCAACTGTCTTCTCTTTAGTGGCATTTCCATGACAGTTAATTTTAAACGATTAGTATTTCTAAATTTTAGGTTAGGGTTTGTTTTGGAATAAGCTAAGTTTTACTGGTTTTTGAAGTAAAGGAGTGAACATTTTTTGTCTAGATTTTCAAACAATAAATTAGTCACTTGAATAAATTTGAGCTTCAGACAGTCTTTTGAGAAAGAAGTTAACATTTAAATAAAATTGATGATACAAACAGTGTAAGCTTCAGATTGTCCTATAAACTTGAAACGGCTTAGACAACCAAAGATTAGAAAAATTAATTGATCATATTATGATTTAGTACCTCAAATTCGGTTAAAATGATGTCTGATATTTTTGTTAGCTAGGCCTATTCTTTAAAAATAATTGTGGTAGAGTGCCCCTTCACTCGTATAATAATTACAACTCTCGGCTTTTCAGTTCTATCCAAATGAGGCCCTATGTACTTAATTCAGGCTTTGTTGCTCGTAAAGGTTTTCATGTTAAAACCATACAAAATAGCTAACTCTTTTAACCTAGTTTTGTTCTTAGTCCAGTCAAATTGTTATAAAATACCCAGAATGGTTACAATAATTAGGGTAGTTCCGATTTTGTTGTATGTTGCTCAATTGTTTGAAACTTTAAACTCAAACAATTTTAAGCATTATGAATGCACAATATTTTAAAACATTTCTTTTTTTTCCAGAGCGCTTACTGCCCAGAAAGGCGTTTAGGTGACAAATTTGGGCTTCCTAATAATTTTAGTATTCTTAGCGAAATTGCGGAAGTTACTTCAGCAATATTAGATTCTAAAGTAGTTGCTGCTCTTACAAAGTATACAGAATATGTGGATTATATTCACATTTCTGATCAATTCTCTGGACAGAAGCAACAAGAGTAAGTATTTTTTTTATCGTTTATATATTATGAACTACTATATATAAATGCTACCTGTGCCACTGTATGTAAGTAATATTTTGTTTTAGTAAAGAATTTATGAATATTATTACATCTTGTATTACTCAGAATTATACAAGATACTATTATACTCAGAATTATTGTTTACTCAGAGGCATATTATTTATATATTATCAATGGCGGTTGTAGCAAGGCCCTGGGCGAACTATATTCCAGGGGCCCCTTTGGATAGGGTGGGATGACTGCCATGGAGTTTGGAATACCCCTAAGAAATAGGTGCCCTCCCCAGAAAAATTAAAAAAATTGTAGGCAAAATAGCAGCATTTTATTCCATTTACGCATTTAAAATTTACTCTAAAAACTCATGTATTCAGCCTATAATTTTGCATTTTAGTACCGATTTTTATGATTTGTTTTGTTCAAAAGTAAATTTGTATACAATATTTAAATAATAACAATTTATTTCCATTACAAAACTATTTTGTAAATATTAAACAATTAGGAAATAAGAAAATAGCCAAATTAAAACATAAAATATTTTAATATCTAAAAACTAAATAAATATTAGGCCTACAGATCCCACAAAAAAAATTAAGGTTTATTACCTAGAGTAAATACTAGTGTAAAATTGATGTTACATGCTGTATTGAAGATAATAACATTTTAAGAAGCAGACATACAAATTAATAATAATTAGTAAATTCATACATGAACATTAGTATTATTTGCAAATGATGTCAATAGTAGGCTAGTCTAAATAAAACCAGACCGGGATTATAGTTTTGACAAAGTAACGTATTACATAATATGGTGACATATTATGGTAATGCCAATGCAAACAACAAAATCCATAATTTTAAATTTTTTTAATTTTGTATTAGGAATTTTTACGGAAATGATTATTGATTAGGACAGAGGCACTTGGATCCAAGTTGAGTGGTGGGGGTAGATGTGACCTGTACGTAATGTAAGACATAGATTGAAATAGATAAGCAATATCCCCAACATTTGTCCACAAAATCAATAATTTTGTCCATAATTTTTAGATTTTTTATAGGAATTTTAAATATTATTGGAATAAAAAGTAGCCTAAAATATTCTCTGCAAAGTCCTCTACATGTTAATTAAAGTTTTGTCAAAATCGGTTCAGCTATTCCGGAGACTAGCCCAGACAGACAAACAAATTATATATGTGTGTTTAGGTTTTGGTAATGTGTGAATAACCATAAATGAGGTTAGAAAGTAGAGGTTTATATTTTGAAATCACAGACAGACAATTCAATTTTATTTATATAAATAGCTATTGCAGTTATATCTTGAAATATACTGTTATTTAATAAATCAACGATACTATGAATGCCTGGTACAATACTTCTTAGTAAAGAACTCTTATATTAATTTCAGAGAATCGACGTTAACAAAACTCCCAGACGTGAAAAAAGTGTTGATGTTTGGATTCAATGTACCCTTAAAAGGAAAGTCAGCGCAGGAAGCTATGGAACAAATGCGACCCCTTCTACAACTTGTGTTTTATTGTATGGAAAAAGTCAAGCGATACAGACTATCCAAAGAGGTAAGAGTAGACAATATTAGGAAGCTGAAATCACAGTTATAGCATACTTGGAAGTATCTCGAGTACATTATGCCTTCACTAACTTGACATGAGAGTGCACTTTTGTTATCACGAAAATTACAGATGTTTTCCCAATTTAAGTGTAGTATGGATCACTTTATTAATTTGAATGTAAATTTTATAGTAACAATAAATATACAGCAATCATTTGTGTTCACTTTTATTTCAGGTAATCATAATGACAATACTACTTTGTTTTATAAAAAACTAGTGGACCCAGCAATGCTTCACTATTGCTTGATTTAATTTAAAGGGTAGTTATTCCATTTCATTACAATGAATTAAGTAATCGAATTGCAGAATGGTTTTTATACCACTTAAGAATATACAGTACTACACAGATTTAGATTTTGTAAACCTTTATGCCTATAGATAATACAGTAAACCTTTTGTTTGCTTTACCAAATCTAAAAAGAAATTGATAGTTGTGAAGAATTTTATTGTAAAGAAATCTGATTTTAAATTAGCCCAATTGGTTGCAAATAAACTTGTTTTGATTCATTGTAGGCCTAACCTAAAATTATGTTCAGTTTTTGATTCAAATCAGCTGTTTTATATATATATAATATGTAACAACCAATGTTTTAATTAAATTAAAATATAGAAAGCATTAGTTGATTTTTGTTTGCTTTAAAGTTGGTCAATCTAACCTAAAACGCTGTTGGTTTTGAAGAATAATAAACTGATAAGTAAAGTTGCTATGGTAATGAATATAAACAAACATGACGTGTTGCTAAGCTTTTTCTACGAACAGCTGTTTTTGTGAGCCCATACAAAAGAGGCTGTTTAGATTTTTCCAAATTTGAAACTTTTTCGGGAAACTTGTCAAATTTTTCTTTATATAAAAACCTAGTTCGGACTATTACGAACATTTTAAAACAAAAAATAGCCAAATTGGTCCAGCCGATCTCAAGTGATGCGCTTACAAAGGAACAGCAATTCATTTTTATTATATAGTTGAGGAAGTTCATAAATTGTATATAGGGAAATAATTTTAGGATGTGTTCTATGGTTAAAAATAAAGAAAAATATGCATAAGCATATGCACCAAAAGACTTAGTTTTATTTATATGCCACTTTATATATCGCACAAATAAATTCTGTCACTCTTAGGCATTATGTAATAAATAATAATTCATTTGTAAGATGACTGGGTCCAGGTCAAATATATTTTTAAAAAAAACTTATCAAGAGCGCGCATACTAAACAAAAATAACACCAGAACTTTGACAACTACTATTCAAATCAAATTGAGATTCCTATTTACAAGCTGAAATATATAATATGTAAATATGGTGTTTATTAGTTCAAGAGGATGATAAATCTAAATAAATCTAAGGTGCAAAATTTGATTTGTAAATTTCTATTAAGAAAAATATGATTATGCTTTAAAATTTTAACTATTACATAAAGTTAATAATTGTAAACAGTTAGAACAATTAATTGTATACCTGTTACTACTTAATTTGAAATGCTTAAAGGGTCAATAAAAATATTTGAAAAACTGAAAAAGGTTAAATTTTATATTTACCAAAAAATAAAGCAAAAGGAAATTAAAGGAAAAAATGTATGAAATATTATTTAAGAAAGAAAAAATTTCTAATTTGGATCTTTTGGAGATGATGAGCCGAAAATTTCCTTAAGCTTGCACCCTTCCTACATTATTTAAAGTTTTGTTAGCACTTTAAAAAAGTAATTGGTACCATGGATAATCCCAGCACATAAAATTAATGATAGTGCTGGGAATTAATAATCTCAAAATGTCATGTATTACATTTTGTATTTGAAAATTATAAAATGTCTAAATAAATATTATTCAAATATATGCAAAGGTATATATAAACTCATTTTAAAACACAACAATTGTAGTTTGATATTGCAGTACCTCCTCAATCTGATGTGTAACGTATGTACTCCCTTTTATCATATTTATTGAGTAGATAATCTATTTATCAGTTCTATAAATTATTCTGTAATAACACGGGTTTGACATATTACCAACACCCAATACATTAAATTGTAAACATGGTAATTAATTAGTTTATGTGCAGAATTAGTTTATGAGGTATGATTATTCAACGATGAAGCGGAGTATATATAGGTAACAAGTTGCCTATAACATCTCAAAGTTTTGGTTAAATAGTACATCAATTTACTCTATTATGTTTAATAACTTACATGTAATGTATTCCTGTCCTTTTCAAAGGGAAAAAATAAGGCTGATAAAAACCGGTTACGAGTGGAGGAAATGTTTCTAAAGACCACTCATGCTGCTCGTGCTGAAGCTGCAGCTGCTAGGAGGGAGGAAAAGAAAAGACAAGAGAAGGAACGCATCCTCCAGGTATTATTAACTGCGTTGTGAGCTCCATTATAGAAACGGAACAGAGATAATTACAAACTTTTCTGTTTGAAATGTTTTAATGTTGCATAAACATGTGCACGTCGACATTTTTAAAATTTTGTTATTTTTTGGTCTGATTCTCCATAACTCAGTTATATTTTGACTTACAGAAAATGCAGAAACCATTTTGTTTGTCAATAAAAAATACAACTTTTCTCTAATGAATTGTTTGTACATTTAATAATTTAATATAGCATACAAGATAAGCCTAGAACCAAAATATTTTTTCAGTTTTTTTTGTCCACACCTCTGTTTTACCTCGAGTTACAGAAACAAATGCAAATATCATTTTGTTTAACCCTACAACTGTCTATGTTAATTTTTTGCGTGTTTTTTTTTGCAAGCCATTTCTTTGCGTGTTGCAAGCATATTTTCACAAATTCGCCGAATATAGTAATTATAAATAAATCCAAAAGTGTTCCATAGCTTTTTTGTAGAGAAAGGTTCAAAGAATTCATATGTGCAAGTAAAAAATTGATTGATGTAAAATTTACAAAGTTATTAGCTTAAGAAACAAAAAATGTTCAGTAATGAAAGCAAAAAGTTCAACTTTACGCGTACATAAAAAGTAGTAAAAATTATTTTTGTAATTTTTTCAAAATGTAGAAAAGTTTTGTAATTTAGTTCTAAATAGAACTATATACAAATATTTATAAATTTCTCATTTTGAAAACACCAGTTCTTATGTTCCTACTACAACACTGTTAACAAAACTATACCTAGTTTGAATAGTAATTTAAGAGTATAATATGCTTTGCCCAAAAATGAAATATTATTATAACAAAGTGTAGAGAATAAATCAAAGAATTGAACTGTATAATTGTAAATTATTGTTTCATCAAAGTATTTGAATTAGCTTTACTTAAATCACAAAATGAGATCAAATAAATAAACCTCTCGCGCACGAATCCTATACGACATTCCGGGTGAAAAACCGTTAGAGTGCTACTTCGGGAGCATGAGAAAGTCGAGTTTTGAATTTTCCATTTGTCAGTATTTCTCAGCATGGTACGAACAAAACCGTTTGAGTAAATATGGTTTGCTTTACACCAAACAAAAGATTTAACTTTGGTCTACAAATACATATAAACAAGTATCTTCAAGTAATTCGAATTGTAAGAGATATCTCGAATGCAAAATGTTCTGTTTTATTGGTTGAAATCTGTCCAATTGCAAGGGTAAACAGAAACCTCTATATTTTCGAAACTATAAGAGTGACATCTGATTAGAAGGCAGTTTTAGAAAATTAAAATCTTAACGAATCCAAAGGTATCTATATTATTGTCAAAATATATCTGTAGAGCGATATTGAGTTTTAGAGACACTTGTCTCCAAAGTCACTACAAAGAGTTGAGTTAATTTCTTTGTGTTGTTTTATTCACACGATATTAGCTTTTCAGAAAATTACAATTTTAAAACGATGATTACGTATGTAAATATACGTTTTAAAACAAATTTGTAAATACAAAAACTAAAGTTTAAATCGTTAACTTTCCAACAGTTTTTGTTTTATTGCGATTGGATGATTTTTAGAGGGTGAAATATTCAATACAAAGTAGAGTTCTCAATTGAGTAGTGTCAGACCTGTTCCAAGCCCTGAGACTGCTCAGTTGGGCAGTCTGACAGTACGAGAGTTAATTTAAATGGTTTTCAAGATAATCAACATCAAAGATTTTTAATGCCTGCCATTTTTAATTGAGTGGTTGGAAAATTTGATTATCCTTTTTTTTAGTTTGGCCTTTATGCTATAAAACTCTATAGATGTAAAATTTTGAACTTAGTTTCCAATAATAATTTTTTTAGATAAAAATTATTACTTGAAAACTAGGTAATTTTGGAGATTTTAATAATATAATTAATGTTCTTTGGCCCAATAGAATCAGAGAGAAAACCATGGATGTTTATTTTTTTAAATAATACTTGCCCATCAACCCTTTGTGCCTTAAAAATTCCTTTGCCATGAATAATTTACTACCTACAGTTGTTTCTTGAGTTACTTAAAAGAGTTTGAACATTTTCAATCTGATTTGAATTTTAACATGTGATTTTTTAATAAAAATTATAGTAAATGTTGAAAGTTTCATACAAAATAATAGAAAAATTTAAATAATTATGAAAGTTAAATATAAATTCATTAATTATAAAAGTTCATGAAAAAAATTACAGACAGTTGAAACAGAGCAGTATTCCTGTGTTACACTATATGTCCTGTCCTAGAGCAAGAGACAAATATTTGAATCTGTCGTTTCAGCTTCTTGGCTGCAGGTCGTTTCCTTTAAGAGTTTGAAATAGTGATCTGGAGGTTGTGATTTTGCTCCATTTAAAATTAAAGTTTAATTATTATTTTGCAGGAAGATGACCCGGAGAAACAGAGGAAATGGGAAGAACGAGAAATGAAAAGACAAATGAAGAAAAAAGCTCCAAAAATGAAACAACTTAAAGTGAAAGCGCTTTGATCAAACTTTACTTAAATTAAGACTACATGATTATACGTGACTCCGTTGATTGTGGTTATACAACCAGGATTATAGGAGTTAAATTATTGTGTGAACTTAAATATCAGTGCTAAACTTGATATTATACATATTGTGTATAGATTTTAACTTGAAATAAAATTATACTTAGCTTATTTGTCCAATCAAATAATTTGTGTATGTGTTTTCTGGTTGTTTATTGTATGTTATGTTCAAATTTTCTATCAGGAAAATCATCATTAAATGAGATTAAAATAATTATAGTTATTGTTCAAACAATAGTTGTTTCCTTACACAGTACCTTGTATTCTCACTCTCAACATGGCATTTCTGGGGCCTGTTATAAATATATTCTTCTTGTAAAATTATGTTACATGAATGTCTGAAAAATGTTATTAATTTACAATTAATTAAACTAGTATTATTGGTTAATTTTACAAGCTTTTTTAATCATTCACAATCATTATTTTTTACAAGTGGATAATAGAAACACTTACATTAAGCAACACAATGTTCAGCTGATTTTTTACCTTGGTTTACATGAAAACCTCCGGATGATTGAGCACGTATCAATACGTCTTTCCTTGCAATAATTTTACTTCTTTTTTCAAAGTTTCATTAAATAGAGTTTTGATTTTGTTAAAAACTCATTTTAAATTACATTTGTCATAGGTTTTAAGGTGTTTCATAACATTTTTCTATTTAAAGTAAAGATTTTTGACAAGATTAGCAATCTCAACAATTATTATTTGAATTATAACACCAATAAAATTCTTAATCAATCTTTAAAACAAGTTTGTAACCAGTTGGACTAATATTTTGTTAAAATTTACTTCTAAAACTAATATTATTAGAAACTAAAATGCCTTCATGCAACTTAAAATGCAAGTACTAATATTTTGTAACTTGTAAAATTCATTACTTAATCTAATCATGCAACAGGCACTTTTATTATTGTTAATTAAAACACAATATTCCAGAACATTTAAATTCTGTATTATTACTAAAAAATGTCAATATCAGTATTGTTCTTCACATTATTTAAAAGTTTCAAATTTGTCTAATATTCATCTATATATAATATATTATAAAATCCAAATTCCACTCACTAACTCACTTATCACGAAATCTCAAAAACCACCGAACTGGTTGGAATGAAATTTGGTATGTAGCTTCCTCTAGGGCCCTAGGTGCTTGCTAAGAAAGGTTTTAAAAAAAATTCGAAATTTTAGGGGGGGGGGGTCGAAGTTACTAAACATCCCCATAAGAAATACATAGTATAATATATTTATTGATATATTTTTTTTTTCTTAATAATATACATTTAACTTTGATATGTCTATCCATGCAATGCTGCATCGGGCAGCTAGAGTGGGTTTATAAATTTATTGTACAAGAAAGCTACTTAACTGCCTCGTATTTACTTCATCCACTGATCTCTTGCAGTACATTCATAGAAACATAAATCATTTCTGAAATAAATGGTCATCCTATACTTGTAACAAGATAAATAAATAATTACAACTAGATAAACATAGAAAGTCTTACTATTAAAATTATATTTACTTTTTCCTCAAAACAAATTGTAACTCCTTAAATATTATTGATATACATTCGTAATTGTAAAATTATTTAATTAGTGCAGTAAAAAGAAATTATTATGCTCTGGGCAAAATTGTAACACAAATGATTCTTTTTGCATTATACTGTTAGAAGTGTCTATTTTAACATACTCAAAATCCCCATTAATCCCAGCCCAGAAAATTAGTCAAACTCCAAGTTGGTGGCTAAATTTTTAATTTAAAAATTTATAACTTTGTTACTTATGATGTTATTTCAATGAAATTTGGCAGAAATGTTTAAAATACAAAGATAAAAATATACAAAATAACCACTGAGTTTACTTTATTTTTTTCAAAATAGCGGCCTTTTAAATATTTTGGTCATTCATTTTGAAATATTTAAATAGCTCAGCTCTATTATTTCAGAGATTGATTATGTCATCTTCTTTGAATGAAATAGAGCTTGCGGAAGTAATGAAATTTGAACTGTGCTCCTTTAATCCTGCGTTATTTCAAAGTCCAACGGCATTGTTGAAAGTAAACAAGCCAAAGCTATCAAGGGCGTTGATTGTGCATGCGACTGCAAATAATTCTCAGCCATTTGTAACAGCAGGAGATGGTGATACAAGTTGTGTGTTCGATGGAGGGTCCTTACTGCATCTCCTGCCATGGCATAAAAACAGTACATTCAGGGATATAGCAAGATCTTATATGCGTCGTTTTGACAGCTAATTATGGACAAGAAACTGTTGTTTTTGATGGTTATACATCAGAATACACAATAAAAGACATGACCCAAGTTCGCCGAACAAATGCAATTTTCCCCTCTGTGAACTTCACACCAGATATGTCACAGGAAATAAGGAAATGATTCTCACCAATAAGGGAAACAAGCAGAAAATAAGTACTCTAATCGCTGAAGAAATACGGTCACATGGATATTCAGTAATTCAAGCCGTTGATGATGATGATGTTGACATTGTTAAAACTGCAGTAGAATTTTCAAAAATTAAAAATACAACATTGATAGGAGAAGACACTGACCTATTGCTGATTTATTGGTGTAAACAAGCACACCACAAGCTGTTTTTCAGAAGTGAAAAAAATCTTCCAAACAGAAAAACATTAAATTTATGATATCAATGCCATTAGATATTCTCTCGGAAATGACTTAGCAAACAGTCTATTCTTTATACAGGATGTGACACCACCTCAAGAATATTTCATATTGGAAAGCAATTAGTTTTCAAACGTGTTGTTGAAGCTCAATACTTTCGTGAACTTGCACTATTGTTTAGCTCAACAAACCTTAATCCCAGTCAGAAGAATTTGGAAAGAAGATAATGGTAATCCAGATAATTCTGGATTAATGGTAATAATGGTGGAAATCCAGATGATACACTAAATACACTTAGATATAGAAATATTATTCATAAAGTATCAAAGGCAAAATGTTTCGTTCAGCCACAGAACCTTCCCCCAACGGAATCAGCTGTCAAGTACCCATAGCCTCCGTGCATATTTGCAAATTTATATGGAAACAAATGCAAGAAGGCTAGAACCCAACAGACTGGGGAGGGAGTATACATGATAATATGTATGTACCGAAAACAATGGATTTGTCACCAGCACCTGAAAGTTTATTACGCATAGTAATATGTAACTGCAAAACCGGCTGTGGTGCCATGAAATGTAGTTGCCAAAAGAATGGTTTGGAATGTACTAGTTCATGTGGTCAGTGTCAAGAAACAAATTGTGAAAATAGTTTGCAGTGAATACAAGATGAAGAAATCAAAAGTACAGATGAAGATTATTAAGAATTGTGAAAAAACAGCAAACTTTTTCAATTTTTGTTCATAATGGAAAAAGACACATACTTTGAAATAATGATTTTTTGTTCTTGTAAGTCTAATATGTAATAAAGTTTTCTCTAATGTATAATAGACAATATGAGTGATTCAATACCTATGATTTTATTTATAAATAAAATAAACGGTACCAGGAACTGGCACATACTTTCTCACAAACACATTTAAATTATTAAACAGATTCTCTGTAGGGTGGGATAGGAGAGGCGTTTTTTTTTAGTAGTAGATTAACTAATAAATATTATTATTACTAGGGGCTCTGCCCCTGGATGCTCCGCGTCCCAACCCCGGCTCGGCCTTCGGCCTCAGATGGCTGCTTCGCTTCGCTCGCAGGTGGAAAATTTGATAAAGAATCTCGTTAATCTTTTGCTCGTTTGTACATAGGTGACCGAGCATAAATTAGCTGTTTTATTTGGCAGCTGACTCAAACTCATTAAACATTATCTCCATAAGATTAACATGGGAAATTTGAAGGATTGTATACCGGAGCTCCTTCTCGGGTGAATAGCGGCTGAACGGATGATAATATATAAGACTTGACATATCTGTGAATGATTATGTTCAGTTTTTGATCCAAATTAACTGTTTTATATATAATAGGTTTGTAACGACCAATGTTTGAATTGAATTAAAATATAGTTAGCATTTTTCGTTGATTTTTGTTTGTGTTTGTTTTTAGTTTGTCAATGTAACCTCAAAAAGGTAATACTACATTTGATACTGATTTGATCCAAATCAGTTGTTGATCAAAATCAGCTGTTTTAAGCTTTTCATACGAACAGCTGTTTTTGTGTCCCTGATAAAATCAATAGAAATCTTTCTTCCATAAGATTAACATTGAAACTTTGAGGGCCACTGGGGCGTAGCCCTAATGTCCTAGGACTTCGGTAAATGGCCTAAAACCTTCCCAGGGTTAACCTGTGTTACTATGCAAAATTTCAAAGCAATCGGATGGACGGTATACGGACGCAAAGTGGACAAAGAACCAAAAAAAAACCCCCATAAGGAATACACAGCAGAAATTTGCATTTGATTATAACGTTTGTAAGGCAAAAGATACATGATTTGTAATGCTTGATGGCAAATCTGGGCGTGCATACCTTTAATTTAAGACCTCAATTATGAAAATCGGTCGGGTAGAAGAGCCGAACGGACTCGGAAAAGAAAAACAGAATTTTTTTAATATATAAGATTATCTAGAGAGAAAACTATTCAATCGTTTTCGAATAAATTTGCACCACACACGTCAATTAGGCCTGTACAAATGCACGAAAAAAGGTTTTGAAAAACAACCCCCTTTAAGGCCAAAAATATGTTATAATTATTATTATTATTAGTTAAACGAGAATTTTTAGTAATTTTTAATAAAAGTATAAAAAATAACCATAGACTTTACTTAATTGTTTTCAAAATGGCAGCCATTTAAATATTTCAAAACAAATTACCTAAATATTTAAATGGCCGCCATTTTGAAAAAGAATGAAGTAAAGTTAATGGTTATTTTTTTATACTTTTATCTTTGTATTTTAAACATTTTTGCCAATTTTCATTGAAATAACAAAGTTATAGCTTTTTAAATGAAAAATACAAAATTCAGCCGCCATATTTTATTTTGACTGCTTTCCTGGGCCGGGATTAATGGGGATTTTGAATAAATTAAAATAGAAATTTTTTACAATAAAATGCAAAAAGAATCATTTGTGTTGCAATTTTGCCCAGGTCAAGGGAATTTTTACACCATTTTGACTATACTATGTCAGGACGAAACAGTCCCTAACAGCATCTGCAATTTTATAAATCTTTCAACTGTTGCAATTTACAGGAATTTTACATGATTGGGTAAACTATGACATATAAACAAAAATTGCTAATTTTTAATTTGACTTAAAGTCATATGCTTATAATGAGGGGAAAAGTATGATTTTAAGTTTGATTATTTGAAAAGAGGAAATCGAAATGACTTTTTGTTTTCTACGAATTATACATTGTAGTTATAAGCAAAATTTACTGTTGTATATTTTTGGCTTAATTAAAAATAAGACTATCAGTTGGAAGAACATAAGTGCCAACAAGTGATATGCTAGTGAATAGTATACCTCTTACTTCCTCAAAGTTGACTTCTCTCACTGAATTACTTGAGTGGAATTGCACACTCTTAAAAAATATAGACACCATGGGTTTAAAAGAAAAAATTTGATCAATAACAATTTGTATTCAGGGAATACTGTGTAATAAAGGCAAATTATTCGGAAAAGAATAACATTTTCATTTGATTTAATTGAATTCTTATTTTGTAATAAACAGGTCAAACAATATTTTTTTACATGACTGAAACACAAATCAAATGGTATAATTTGTACTTTGATATGCCTACCTGTAATACAAAGAGTATAATAACAAAACAAATTTTAACTGATTTACTTGGCCAAGTTAACATTTAATCTGTAGAGGGGAATTGTAGCAACATTAGTAGTGGAGTGGACTTCCCCTTCGCTACTTAGCTAAAATATAGACAAAAGATCTGTCAACCCGTATTTCAGATATTTCCTGCATAAAATGTTCAAAACATTTAAAAAATTTTCCTTACATCTCCTAGAACGGGAGAGCCCCGACATGACAAGTTTCAATTCCTATCTAATGTCGGGTGACGCCCAACTAACACTATGACTTTATTTTATTGAAGTTTTATCGACTAACCAATAAGTGCTGCACTCTCTTGAGACTTTGAAAAACCTTTTGCAACAAAATAGAAATAACACAAATGAACAGTTCTTACTTAGTGCTATTTAACAACATAGGAACATGTTTTTATAAGATGTTCAGTTAGACATAGTTTAGCAGTCAGAAACTTGGAATGTGCTTATGTTGTGCTGTTTTGTTTGTGTTTTAGAAACATACTTTATAGTACTTTTATTAAATTTAACAGTACAAATAATGGCTTTAGATGACTCTAAATACAAGAGTATTTAGTTGATTCAAATTGTGATATATTTAGTGACAAGTTGTTTATACCTAGCCCTAATAGGAGGACTGACGACACATTTCAAAATACAAAATTTAGTTTAAATGTATTTGCACACAATATAAGAAATAAGTCTCTGAATTTTTGATATTCATTGATCAATTTTTAGTAAAGCCTACGGCAATATGCCTTTTTGAAACATGGACAACACAATTCAGCAAGTGTCAGTTAAATACTTTCAACAGTTACAAAATAGGCTCTTACTTCTCGCGCTGCATTACTAGAGGGGGCAGAGTGGTAATTCTCGTCAGAAATGATATTCCATATAATAAAATAAATATACAAAATAGTCCAAGCACAGAAAGTGTTTTTGAATATGTGGTCGTTGAAATAAAATATCCTAATTTTCAGCCATGGATAATCATATTTATGTACAGAGCTCCGGACTCGAATTTCTATTCTTCTATAAATAAATTGAAGCTTTTGTTGGAAAAATTGTTTAGGCGGTTGAAAAATAAATTAATAATTTTAACAGGAGACTTCAACAAATATATCTAAAAATAACAGGGAAACAATTGAATTTCTTGAAATCGTACAATCAATTCCAACAACCGAAATTGGTTTCTTTTTTTTAATCAATTTCCAACAACCGACCAGAATAACTTCCGAAACTTCAACATGTATTGACAATATATTTACAAATTTTAAACAAAAAAAAGTTAACGTGAACCATTTTTGTCCGACCATAAGGGTCTTGATGACAAAAGGCATTAAAATCTCCTGTCGTAGGAAGCGTGTTTTGCATGAAATTTTGAAATCCCAGAACTGCCCTGCTGAACTATTAATTTATTATAAGAAATATTGTAATATTTTGAAAAGAGTCATTCGGGGTGCAAAAACCATGTCAAATGTGGAAAAAACCATAGCTGGGGCAATGTGGAATATTGTTCGGGTTGAAACTGGAAAGACCAATGACAAACAAAATTGTAATATAATTTTGCATAAAGGGGGCGAGGTAATTGACCAACCCATGCACATTGCAGAATCTTTTAACAAATTCTTTATAGACGTCACGAAGAATCTAAACTTGAAGACAGATGAGAGTGAGGCAATCTGTTTGTTAAAAAAAAGGAGTTCGGAGTTCCAAACTCTTTGTTCCTTCACCCTACAAGCCCTTCAGGAATTTATAAAATTATAATAAGTTTAAAAAACAAGAAGTCTGTTGGCTGGGATAATATTCCAACATCAGTTATTAAAGCCAGTGCTCATGTTATCTCAAGACCACTATCTGTTCTGATAAATCAGTATTTCGAAACTGGAATATGTCCAGAACATTTAAAGTATTCAGTTGTTAAACCAATTTTTAAAAAGGGTGATAGTAAAGAAATTAGCAACTATTGTCCTATAACTCTTATCTCAGTTTTTTCCAAAGTATTTGAAAAATCAATGATGAAAAGAATCGTTTCTTTTCTTAGTAAGTACAATATAGAATAAAAGTCAGTTTGGATTTCGTAAGGGTTTATCAACTTCTACAGCCATTTTTGCTGTTTTAAATGCTATTGAGGAAAAAAGATAAATTGCTCCTGTTTTCTGTGACTTCTCAAAAGCTTTTGATTGTGTAGATCATGGGATTTTGTTACAAAAACTTGAATATTATGGGATACGTGGGAAAGCAAATAGTTGGATAAGTTCATACCTGTATAAGAGAAAACAGAGAGTTCTCTATACTGACAGCGCTCTGAACTCTCACCATTCTCAATGGGAAGTAGTCCTTTGTGGTGTTCCTCAGGGGTCAATATTGGGACCATTGCTTTTCCTAATTTGTGTAAATGATTTACCTCAAAATGTTGGACCCGCAAAAGCAGTATTATTTGCTGATGATACTACTTTAACAGTAGTTGGCAAAAATGATACAGATTTGGCTGATACTGCAGCATTAGCCATGCCTACGGCGGAAGATTGGTCCAGTATAAATAACTTAAAACTGAATGTGACAAAAACAAAATTAATTTATTTTAGTTTACAGTCAAATCCTTAAATATATATAATGAAAGGTAAGGAATTAATCGAAAGCTCAAATAATGTTAAATTTTTTGGCATTAACCTGGACTCAAATTTAAATTGGAAAAGTCACATTTCAGGTTTAGCCGAGTCACTGACGTCAGTTTGCTTTGCTCTCAAAATGATTTCCTCTGTGACTAGTTTAAAAGTAGTAAAAGCCGTTTATTTTGCCTAAGTCAGTTCTTGTCTAAGATATGGGGTGGCATTCTGGGGGAACTCTGTTGAATAAATTAAAATATTCCGTTTACAAAAAAGAATTTTACGCCCAATGTTCCATCTAAATTATAATCAATCTTGTATACCTTTTTTCAAAAAAACATAATATTTTTCCTTGTGTTTATGAAACTTTAATTTTCTTTAAGAGCAATCATAATTTATTTGAAATTAATCAATAAACACAAATACTCTATCCGTCAAAAACTTTTTCAATATCCTGTCCATAGACTTAAACTTTTTGAACGCGGAATTTATTACTCTGGTATAAAGTTGTTTAATACACTTCCAGAAAATATTAAAAACTTAGGTTCTATCCACAGTTTCAAGAGTTCACTCAGGTGCTACCTCCTAGAAAATGTGTTCTATTCTGTGGAAGAATATCTTTCCACAGGTACCTGAGCCCAGTCTGCAGGTGTCAGAAAGGGCTTATTTGTTTTTATTATCTTAATATATTCAATAATTATATATATACTAACTGCTTTTTGTTTTTTAATCAAATTTTTATGTAAATTTATGTGTGACTTTGTGTATATTATGTATGTTTTATTGTTTGGTAATTTTATTTATATAACAATGTAAGTAATGACATGTTACATGTTCCATTGGAATAATTCACAGAAAAAGTGATGAAAAGAATAAATAAAATAGAAGTGATTCAATGATTTGTTGGATTATGATGATGAAAACTTAATTTTAGATAATAATTCAGTAGTTGAAGAAGATAGTTTTTTTAATATAGAAAATAATAATGATGACAGTAACGTAACTAGTATTCCTACAATTACATAGAATTCCTGAGGTTAGTGACAAATAATTTACCTAAAAGTAAAATTTTCAAAGATGGCAGTTTACAGATTAAATTATTTAAAAATTGTACTTACGATAATATTGTTATTGTAAAAAACTTTGTGAGAATCAGGCCGATTTTGTGTCAGAAGGCACATACTGTTTCGAGTTATGACTTGCACCATAGTACGATTGCCAGTTTGTAGAAACACAGAGCATAGTTTGACCATGACTGCTATGTCTTATTACGTAGCACTTTATGTCTTTACAAGAATATTTACATTTATGCGCTCAGTCTTAAATTTCCGGGTTATAGTTTCATATAGCAAATAAATTATTAGTCGATATGAAAGACCGACGTCAGAGAGTGGGTCTACCGATAGCAAAATATTTTTACATTCGTCTTTCACTCAAGAAGGACAGCAGCCCATTGATAAAGGGTTTTATTCAAACTTAAATTTTATCAACACTCTTAAAACCCTTGTAAATAAATATTTTGGTTATTATTGTACTTATGTGTTTTTACTGATTGTGTTTAAAATACAAAGAAGAGGAAAAATTAAATCATACAATGTTGCAATCAGGCATTGAGTGACCGCTAGAGAAAGCGAGTCATGTACTAAGGACCAGTGGACAAATGTTGAGTCGGGAGGCATGAAACTAAAAAGTGTTCTGCTGAAAGCTACATTGTTATAAGTAGTAATTGTTTAATGAAACATGTATAGTATTCTAATGTAGAATTAGAAAATATTTATTTTAGAGTCATTATTTTGGAGCCAATAATCTAAAAATAAACAAGCAAAATAATTCATTCTTTAGTTCAGTGGAGGTCAACTAGTATTTTATCAATTTATATTTTATACAGTAGTAGGTGAAACTGTTCACATTAATGACGAGTGTAATGGGTGAGTCAGGCAAAGGTTAGGAAAACAGGTTGGGTATTACAATAATTATTTCATTCACATTATTTATTCTTCGATAATAAACATTACAAACTCATACAATAAACATTGGTATTAAAAAGTATAAAAATAACCTAAGACAAAGCAATCACAAACATTGGTTTTATATTGTAAAGATTCCTGACATCTGAAAGTCTTTTAACCTTTGCTTAATCACATTCAGAGAATAAAAAGGTACCTAAACTAGAATATTTTAATGACACATTTTTTTAAACCTTTTCAATAATTACTTATTTTATTAAGACTTTTTACTGTTGGATATTTTATTATATAAACAATATTGTAAATTTTTATTGAATGAAAACTCCTAAACTCCTGAAGCGTTAAGAAATAAACGGTACCAGGAACTGGCACATACTTTCTCAATACATTTAAATTACTAAACAGATTCACTGTGACTTGTAGGGTGGGGTAGGAGTGTTTTTTTATTAAAGTTGGAGATTAACTAATAAATATTATTATTATTATTACTATTATCTAGAGAGAAAACTATTCGATCGATTTCGAAAAAATTTGCACCAAACACGTCAATTAGGTCTTCATAGATGCACGTAAAATGGTTTTGAAATTTTTTTTAAAACAACCCGCTTTATGGCCAAAAAACCCCCCAAAACAGTTATTATTATTATTATTATTAGCTAAACGAGAATTTTTAGAAAGATGCTGGTTTTTTAATATGGTAGGGCACATTAAAGGCTACAAATAAGCCAAATTTTATCAAAATCGTAAGAGCCGTTTTTTAATAAAAAAATAATAACTGATTTTTGGGGGTTTTTTGGCCAAAAAGGGGGTTGTTTTTAAAAATTGTTCAAAACCCTTTTTCGTGCATCTATACAGGCGTACTGGACATGTCTGGTGCAAATTTGGTTGAAATCGATCGAATAGTTTTCTCTCTAGCTTTATATACTTTTATTAAAGTAGGCGATTAACTAATAAATATTATTATTATTAGCTATAGAGAAAACTATTCGATCGATTTCGAACAAATTTGCACCAAACTTTGCGTCAATTAGGGCTTTATAGATGCACGTAAAAACGTTTTGAAAAATTTTGAAAAACAACCCCCTTTATGACCAAAAAACCCCCAAAAATCAGTTATTATTATTATTACTAACTAAACGAGAATTTTTAGAAAGATGCGGGTTTCTGTATTTCGTAGGGCACATTAAAGGCTACAAATAAGCAAAATTTTATCAAAATCGTTAGAGCCGTTTTTTAATTAAAAAATAATAACTGATTTTTGGGGGTTTTTTGGCCAAAAAGGGGGCTGTTTTTCAAAATTGTTCAAAACCCTTTTACGTGCATCTATACAGGCGTACTGGACATGTCTGGTGCAAATTTGGTTGAAATCGATCGAATAGTTTTCTCTCTAGCTTTGTCTACATACAGACATACATACATACAGACATACAGACATACATACAGACATACAGACAGACATTTTGTAAAAACCACTTTTTTGGACTCAGGGGGTCCCAAAACGGATATTTCCACAAAAATCTCAACATCGATTTTTTTTGCGATCACTATACTTTCTCTATACTATAGTATAGTGAGAAAGTAAAAATACAAAATGAAGATAGTGTTAAATTATACTAACTCTTAATCACAACTCACCAGGGCCATGGAGAGAAACCAAGGGCCCCAGGAGCAAATTTTCCCAGGCCTCCAACAAATAATAAATTCACCCTGAAACCCAACCTTGTCCTTTATAATATATCCAACAAAAAGATTATGTAAAGATATATAATATATTATATAATGTTATGTAACTAAACTATTATTTGAAGACATGATATTAGTTAGTTATTAAAATAGTTTGTAATATTTTACACAAAATAAAACAGTATTAAGTTTAAAATGTTTTCAGTTGTGCTCTTAAGAGGTAATAATAATATGTGTTTTCGCAAAATGCTATTCTGATAGTTTAACTCAATAAGTACTTTATTGTCAGTAAACATTTTTCAATGTAATGGGCAAAAGTCAAAGTTTTACAAAAGCGTGTCTGCATAAAATTACAAATATATACTAAACATTACAATTTTATCAGAACATATTCAGATATTTTATTTGTAATAACTAGTTTACAATATTTGATAAATCACATTGCATGTATTCATTTAATAGCTTTAAGCCAATTTGACATAACATTTTTGAATCTGCTTTCAGTCAACCCTCTAGCTGTTAGTGGTAATTTATTGAATAATTTATATCGCTAACACCTATTGTAAGATTTACTCAATCTAGCATAAGGCGTAACAAGGTCTTGTTTATGTCTCATATTATGAGTGGTTGGAACCTGCAGTATTAAAATCATCAATATGATGTCTTACATAAACTAAATTACTAAAAAAAATATAGGGAGGCCATAATTATTTTAAGCCTAATGAAGCTTTCTTTACAAGGTTGCCTATGATTGATGTTCTATGACTCTGATGGCCCTTTTCTACCATAAAAGCACTTTATAAGCTGAATTGTCATTGCTCTAGAGCAGCAGTTCCCAATCTGGGGTACCCCAGGAATACCCATTGGATACACTGAAAATAAACGGTAATGGCGGACCCTATGGTTTACCGTGTACTGTCATGCAGACGCAGTGCCGTTTCATTCACGCGGTTAAACATAATACACTGCTACATCTGACAAACCTCAAGGACTCTTTTAGGAAGTATTTCCCTAAACGTGGAGACAGAGAAAACTGGATTGCAGATCCTTTTAGGGAAGACAACTTAGAGACCGCTATGCTTACCATTCAATAAAAGATGAAACTTATTGAACTTTCGACAGATTCTTCCACGAAGTTGGTTTTCAAGACAAAAAGCCTTGGACATTTCTGGTCAATTAGTGATATTGATGAGTATGAATGCCTGTCTAGACAAGCACTTCAAGTTTTAGTACCATTTACACTAATACTGAACTAAAGAAAAAGCTTTCCCCATCTTATGCTTTTATTAAAAACAAATATAGGTAGAAGCAAATCCAGATTTAAGGGTGTATTTGTCAATATTTGAAATAGATTTCAAAAAGCTAAGTGCTGCAAAACAGGCCCAAGGATCACATTAAAGACATAAAGTTTTCAAGACTTACAAATTCCTATCTCTATTTTCAATTACTTTTATTTTCATTTGCTTTAAACCTAAAACCACTTGAATTGTTTGTTATTTAATAAAATGCAATTTAAAAATACTTTTGTTAACATTTATTATCCTCATTTAAATTATTACTCATTTATTTGTCAAATAGATAAAAAGTAAAGTCTCATTATTTTAAAATTAAATTCATACTCACAGCAGACCAAACTTACTTAAAAATATAAATAAAAGGTAATACGGGTAAATATATATAATTATACACTTTTTAATAGAATACATATTATGTGTACATACATACATGTAGATATAAAAGTACACATATAAGTAGCTTGTATGTATATAATGTCATGGGGGTACAATTTTAGTTAAACATGTATAAAGGGGTACGGAAGGAAAAAAAGGTTGGGAACCCCTGCTCTAGAGCCTAATGTCATATAATGCTAAAGATTGAAATAGTCCAAAATATGCAGTTACCAGTTAGAACCTTTTATCATCATTTATGACAAAGTTATTCACAGAGCATCAAGTTTTAGCTCGTTATAAGGAACTATAGAGCTGCTTTTTTACAAGGAACAACTTTTAAGGAATGCTTGGATAAATGGGAGTGTAAATGAATAATGATATGTATTTATAGTCAGTTTATTGTCATGGTATGTTTAATATTGTTTTACTATTTTGTTTATTACAAGATATTCATTTTATTCTCTGTAATTACATCAAATGTTTTATTCATAATTTGAATTATATGACAAAATTGTTTAGGGTTTTTTGTTCGTATAAAGTTATTATTATTTTCTTTGATTAATTTTAAGGTTTTTTTGTTGTTATTTATTGCCTTGTTCAAGTTAAGTGGACGAGTGATTGCCTGTGTAGTCCTAACTTTACTTCTAAAAAAAAAGGCAATACAGTAGAACTCCAATTATCCGGACTCCAATTATCCGGATCGCCAATTATCCGGATCAGATTTGAATAAGAACATAGTCAAACGGGTGCGGGACTTGGCGGCGCGGAATCGATTTAAGGTAGCAAAACAGCTGACTCTGCCTGGTATGTTAAAAAAAATAATGTATTTTACAGTGATTTAGTATTGTTTGTAAATATTATGTAATGTAAACATTGTCATTGATATTGTTTTTTCATAATAAATACCGTAAATGTTTTCTATTGTGTTTTGTTTACGTTTTTCTCCTAAAAACTGCCTTTTTTCGAGAAAAATCCAACTATCCGGATTTTTAATTATCCGGATCGGGTCCTGTCCCAATTAATCCGGATAGTTGGAGTTCTACTGTAAATATTTTTCTTGATAGGGTTGCAAAGATAAATTATTAAATTAAACGATTTACACTATTGACTGAAGGTATTGGTAGAACTCAATTTTAATCTCTTAAAACAACACACAATATTTATTAAATTTCTACAAAATTTTATTGAGTCTTGCCGACTATGGTTTCGCCAGTGACGGCATTGACAAAGCAGTTTAACACAGATTAAGGAAAATATAGAAAATATAAATATTACAACAAAGAACAGTTACTTGGATAGCAAACAAAAGTAAAAGAAAAGAGCATGAAAGACTATGATCAAAGGGCAGACAGTGGTTTCAGTAGAAGTGAATTTGACATAAATTCTACCTGCAAGGTTGGAGTCTTCATATACTGGGGTATACTGGTGCCGGATCGCCGTTCCGGTATTGTTTTTTATTGACTTTGCACTGGACCATCCACTCCCTCAATCACACTCACTCAATACTCGGATCAGAATTTTACCTCTGCCAATCGAAAAACCTCAAGATATCCACACTACAGTGTGTTGCGACTATGGGAGCCAACTACAGTAAAATCTTCCACATTGTCTCTCAGCTCGGAATCGAAATCGGACAACTTGGGTGGCACCAGACTCCCTTTTGCCAGTCTCGCGGCGCGCCATTAAACGAAAATAACAGACCGATGATTCTGAGTTGATACGGCCGAAAAGTTTAAAAAACCAGCGATGCTTTAACTTTTATTATTATTATTATTAACTTTTTGGTCATGAAAAATTTTTAACATATTGATGAGATTATTATAATCAAAATAAGACCAAACATTGTAAGAGTATAATTTGGACCACATTTAGTAATTAATACTTATCGAATAACTCAATTTAATTTCACAATTAATTAATTAAAAAATAAATATCCCAAACGAGAGCACAACACGGAATACATAAACAATGGCTGTACCAAATACAAACGCCATCGCAAATACAAGTTCGAAAGGCGCCCCGAAAGAGGAAGATATTTATTTAAATGTAGGTACCTGAACACCAGCCGCATGGCGATTTAGCAGGTTGTCTGCTTTCGTTGACTGTACTCAGCGACATGTAACTGTGCCTGGGCTCGTGCGCGGATGCGCCCGGTACATGTCGCGAACTGTCAAAAACTAAAAATTGGCTGGTCGCTTTGACGTTGACATTGTGATGTTGTTTAGTTTTGTGACTTTTGAGTGTCGATGTTATTAGAATAATTCACTAACAAGCGTCTGTGTTGTGATCTCGTAATAAGTTGCTTGTGTTTAATTGTTTTTGTATAAGAAGAGTAATTTCTTGATATACTAAAATGTGTTTAGGTTTACAGTCTTTTATCCAGGATTTAAATTTCTGATAAAGGCTATTGACTAAATAAGAGACATTTTGCCAAGTTTTTGCTTAAAATAGTATGTATCTCTAAAATTTACTATGTGCAATATACAAGTAAAAAAATAGTTACATATACATGTGTACTTTTCTTATAAAAGTAAGCATATTATCTGAACACTTAAACTCTCCCTACGTAAAGTAGGGTTTTAGAAGTGAACATTTCAAAAAATTTCCCCCATTCCATCAGTTCTGGACGCGTTCTGGTACTGGAAAAATTACAAGTAAACCCCTGTTTATATAATAATCTCTTTATCTCTAAGATTTCTAATGAATTTAATTTCCTACGCTTTTTATTAACCTTGAGAATCTTAAAATTAACATTATTGCAAAAATCTGATACTAAATTTAAATGAGTATTTAAATGATTAGAAAAACTAGAGTCATTACCAACCAACTGCCAACTTCTATGTGTTCACTTTACCTACATTTAAAACTACGGAATGTTTGGCCTACATAAGCTGCATTACAAATGTTTACATGACAGTTTATTAACACTAAATTTTTAAATATTATCTATTTTATCCTTACAATTTACTAACATTATCCCTAAATTGTTTTTTTACAGTAAAAGGCTGGTTTACAGTGATTATTCCTTTCTGAATTTGAATTTTTGTACACAAAAGGCTTACACTAAATCTCATGTTTACATTTAACAATATTATTACTTTTATAACACAATAAATATCAAATAATCTCAATCTGTACTTTAACAAATCTCAGCTGCTAAATATTAGTATTAAAATATATTAAAGCATAATAATATCACAAATGCAGGCTTATATCTAATTGCAGTATCGACTATAAAATTTTCTTTTTCATAATTGTCACCATTGGAATTAATATTTCTTAAGCTATATAATTATTGCTCTTAGTCTAAGGTAGATAAATCTAAAGATTATAAAAGGACATTCCTAACCTGTAACAGTATTTGTTTTAAGTAGTGTGAAAATACACAGATACAATGGAACGTGCATAATTCAAACCTCGAGCGACCAGTAAAAAATACTAATTACCAAAAAATTCGAACTAAGAAAGTTCTTTGAAAAGGGCAGAGAAAATATTCAAATTTTAAGTTTTCATCCAAGAACCTTTATTAAACATAATATTACATATGGTTTTTAACAAGTAAAGTGCTTATATACTATGTACAGTATTACGTTTACATAATGATTTACGTTCAACAAAGCAGATTAACAGACAACGGTATAATGGCTGTATCGTGAATAACCTCAAAAGTTTCAAATGATAAAATAAAACCAAAAGATAATATTTACTTATTTAATGACATTAGTATCTAGCAATACATCTTAGAGAAATCTACTGTTTTTCAAAAAAGTTTGAGATTTTTACCTGTTTCCTACAATTAAGTCTCTCGGCCATCATAAAAGAATCTAACAAATTTAACCCTTTTAGTGCCAAAGTTTGTATATACGGACGGCGAAAATAGAGTTGAAAAATATCACCGTCTGTATATACGGACGGTGTCGGTACCGTTGAAAAATGCCAACGTCCGTATATACGGACGTCTTGAAAAAAAATGACTACACTTTCATTTTTTGTCAAATTTAAATAATATTACACCAAAATATTCTTAAAGAAACGTAGATTACAGAAAAATATAGTTTTACATAGTATTCAATAATACTAATTGGCTGTAGCGAGATGAGAGGGAACAGGTGTTATGAGTTATGAGATGTGGAGCATTGCAAAACAATGGGAGGGGTTGTGCATTGAGCTCAGAAGGAGTGTCGCAGGCGTGTTGTTACTGTTGTTAGTCACGTAGGCAAAACAATCAAGAATGATACAACGTCGTTTTTCGGGAACTCCTGACCCAACTGTTTGGCTTCCGATCGGCTTTTTACACATAAAAACTTCGAATTATCCAAAATATAATTCCAACTAACCACATATTGTTTTTTTAGCATTGTTTGTATATAAAATGCTAGGGACCAAAAGAAAAATTTGAATTAAAAAAGATTTTGAATGGTAGAAGTTCGAATTAGCCATGTTCCACTGTATTAGCATTACAATACGAATTAAAATATACAGTATCATAAAACTGCCCACCATGTAAACAAAACTAAATTCATGCATGGTTCTAGGTTTATCTGCAATCTTTGTGCTGATTATACTGCAGTGAAAATAAAAATGCTCAAAGATAGGAAAATAAACCGATACCAAAGTTTTAAGATCTCCAATCTGAGTAATTCAAAGCCTAATTTCAAAGTTAATACAAATCATGGCAATTTCCCACAACTGTTTGGTTGAATTTGTTCACTTAAGGTACCAAGAAATATTATAATTATATTTTGCTTTGGTATAGTATTATACTATAATATTTCTATGAAGTTTGTTCACAACCTGTTTACATTATTTTATTATTAGAGTTGGTCTTGACTAAAACACCAGAACTTAATACTGGGTGTCCCGTGAAGAGGTCGTTATTTTCTATTACTATGCCGGACATGTGGTGCACATATATACTTAACACTTTAGAGTTATTTTACATACAAAGTACACTCCACCTTGATTTTTTTATGGCCAATCAAAACAAAATAGTGAACAAAACAAAAAGAACAATAAATTTCTGCTCTTCCTCCCACAATCCAATGCAATTAAAATGTGCATTCCCATCTATTGAACACTGATAAGCTGTTGTTTTGTAAACACAACAAACAATTTTGTAGTTGGGATCAATCAGTTTATTGACCGAGCGAAGCTAGGTCTTCGTTTTAGCTCGACCGTGTGTCTGTCTGCCTCACGATTACGGCCAAACACCTTGACCGATTGTCATGATTTTTTGCATGAATGTTTCTTATTCCTAGGCCGAGCTCTGCATGTATACGGTTTTTCCCATTTTTCATTTTTAACCCCTTAAATAAAATAAAAATGGCGGCCGCACCGTTTCTCTGTGTAAGCTTTTTTCCAAAGCCAGTTTGTGGCTTAACCGTAAGTCAAATTGAAAAACTAATGACATTTTTCGAGTAGAAAATTTGATGTTCTACAAAATTGGTTTCTTGATTTTTTTCCATATCTCTAACGGTAAGTTCACAAAATTGCCGCAAACTTCAAATTTGTTAAAAATCGTCCAAGTTTTTGTATTTTAACCATGTTTTATACGTTTATTCTTTAGATATCTTCATAAAACCTTATAATTTTATGGAGAGAGAGAGAGAGAGAGAGAGAGAGAGCGCTTCCTGCTGTCTTACTCTTTCCTGCGCTAAGTCAGTTTGGCCGCTCTGACTGTGAGTGAGTTGTGGAGGGGAAGCCAAGATAAGGATCCGATTGGCATTGCGTCGCATTTACTGAGTTGTAGTCCTTTAAAACCACGTCTGTCACTTCAACGAGCGAGGTCTACTGTTCACAGAACTACTAGTGTATGATATCTACACCTTAAAACAATGAACAGGCAATGATAACCACCCAGGTTTTTCGCCTTTAAACCCAAAAAAAAAAAATTTAACAATGAATTGTTCAAGTGAACAAAAGGTGAAATGTTGTTCTTGGGCAATTGCTTTCCAAATTGAATATGAAGTGATAAGGTGTTTTTAAAGAATCTACCTAAGAGCAGTTTCCCCTTCAAGAAAATCAATTCACAAATGGAAAATTATACTATTAGAAACTGGATTAATACAATGATATAACATAGATTTTATAACACCAAAAATGAAATCTTTGCATGTGCTACTTTACTTAAATCGTCAAACAGATCTAATTCACTTAAAAGCATTAGCTACTGGGATACAAGAATCGTCAGTTCAAAAGTATGCCAAGAAAACTAAATAAATTTTTATAAAGCACATTTAGTTCACGGACTGCTGTTGATACCTTGGCAACTTTCAAACGCGCTTGTCCTGTTTCTATCAGTGAATGGCTATTGATGGAAATCAATTCGAAACTCGAGGGTACTTTTTTCCATATCTACGTAACATAACTGTTAAGTGTCAAGTTTTTAGAGTGACCCATATGTCGGGCATATTAATTATATGATTAGCAATACAATTTAAGCTGTTTTTCAAGAAATAGTTATAGTGGTTTGTATCGGGCAATAATTTCAGTTTTGTATAATCAAATTCAATTCAATTTTGTATCAGGGTGAGTTTTATGTCCTGGCACACCTGGATATAATTTAAACGGCCTGAGATATAGATGTGAGACCTTGACCATAAATATTATAACATTTCTTTAACTTTTTTAGGTGATTAAATTTTTAGGTGGTAGAATTTTGCCTCCCTATTCTAAAGAGGGGTAAAGGTAAGCAACTTAAAATTTTTAAATGCAAATCCCCATCATGTGACTCCTCATCTTAAAGGGCATAAAAAAGAAATCAAATGGCACAAACTAGAGGTCTCTATGTTGTCCCTATCAAAAACAACAGCCATTCCAAAATACGGGGGAAGTACTTCCCAAAGTTATTAAAAAAATAAGTTTTCAAACTCCTCATCTATGCAAACATTATGAAAAGAATGAAAAGGTTCATTTAACAGAGTAAAAGACTATTTACAATAATAATTGCAAAATAAATTCTTAAAACAGTTACCCGTTTTAATGTAGCAGGTCTTCAAACTGTTCACCTTCGGATTTGTTGCCTATTGACGATACCGTTGATCATGAAAGTGGCTTCATCACTAAAAAGGATTCTGTTCAGTAACTCAGGTTCAGTGTCTACTTTGCCCATAATTACATAACAAAATTCAACCCTGGGGTCACAGTCGTCTTCACTAAGCTCTTGTACAAGATGGACTTTAAAAGATTTGAATTGATTAACTTAAGAATTTTTCTTACCGAAGATTGGCTGATGTCGTGCTCCAAAACAGCTCTTCTCGTAGATAAGTAGGGATTTTCAACAATGGACTGCATAACATCTAATGATGTCTCTTCATCAATTGAAGGAGCCCTTCCTGGCTTGGGTCTGTCTTTTACAGAATGTGCCTCATTAAACCGTTGAATAATTCTTGCCACCGTAAACCTCTTTAAGGAATTGATTCGGTTCAAAAACTTCTCATTGAATAAGTCGGCTACTTCACTGAATGATCTCTTACAATCCCCATCATTAACCTCTCACAGTAATTCTTTCAAACTCAGAACCTTCCATAATAGAAATAAAATAACTAACACTGTTCACCAGAAGAGTTAACTTGAACTGAAATTGTTGATGGCAACCTAAGCTATGAACTGATAAAATGCAAGTGAGTAGGACACAAGAGAAAGTCCTAAGAAGATGGTTGAAACTGGTAAGATAAGAACACGGGAAATTCCAAAGCACGTTGACTTAATGTAACTAACAAAACAACAGAACAAGGAAATAAATTCTTTTACTATTTTAAATAGTATTTTACTCTGTTAAATGAACCTTTTCATTCTTTCCATGATGTTTGCATTAGATAAGGAGTTGAAAACTTATTTTTTTAATAACTTTGGAAAGTACTTATCCCGTATTTAGGAATGGCTGTAGTTTTTGATAGGGGCAACATGGAGACTTCTAGTTTGCGCCATTTGAATTTTTTTTTATGCCCTTTAAAATGAGGGGTCACATGATGGGGGTTTGCATTTGAAAATTTTAAGTTGCCCCCCTTAACAAAAGGAGGGTAAAATGTTTAACTACCTAAAAAAGTAAAAGAAATGTTAAAAGGTATGGTCAAAGTCTCACATTGATCTATCAGGCCGTTTAAATTATATCCAGGTGTGCCAGGACATAAAACTCCCCCTGTATATACCATACATTTTATAAAGGGGCATAAAACATCCTGGTAGAATAAAACTTAATCACAGATTCTCACAACTAATTCATCTATTATTTACTCAAACGCATTTCAACAACAATGTATCAATCAATCTTCATTGATCCACAAAGATAACAATATTCAAGTTTTTATTTATCAAGTATATCATCTCATACGTAAAGCTCAATATTCTTATAGGAATCCTGATTTTTTATTTTATTTTTATGGTTACTGATTGCAATAACCTTTGGGATTAATTTCTACCAAACATAGTTCCTTCTTCTCAATCGCCATAAAATCATGGGTTGGTTTGAACTAGGTGAAGGTTGCTGATAGTCTGTTTCAATTAAGCGATATAGCTTGTTAATTGAGGGTCGCTTATTGCTTCGGTGTTAGCCGCATGATTTATAGCTCTTGCACAGAAATAATAATTCCTGATCAGTACACCTGTTAAGAATGATACTTTGTACTTACTACAGAAGGGGAAACAAAAGCTTTAGTAATGTACTGCACAGCGTTGTCGAGCAAATTTCAGGAAAGTAATGCATGTTAAAACAATTCTACAATGCAACATAAATAATCAATACTGAATAAAAATATTTATTAATTAATACTAACAACATTTTTTATAAATTAAAAATAAATGGAACAAGTGATTTTAATTGGAGTGTAGGCACAGAAGGTGAATAATGTAAAACTAAAATGTATAAATCTATTATTAATATTGAACTTTGAATTTAGATTTTCTTATACTGTACAACTAAATTCTTTTTTATTTTTGAATTAGCTTATAATTGAGATCGACAACAGTTTTACAGAACTCTTTGCCCTCCATATCGAAAAAGTCACTAATAACTACATTAATGCCGTATAAGCCCGGTGTTTGTTGTGCCAGCCATTGTAAAGACGAGCGATAACAACGTTTAGCACAACTGCTTTCCAATCCTCCGCACGGGTGCTTCAAAACAAATGGGATATCCGGAGTCAGTATACATTGAGTAACAAAGCCTATATCATTACTACGGTTTTTTATTCCATCTGTCAGATAATCGATTAAAATCTGTGTATCCGTAGTGTTCGGCCACGGAGTAGGCCATAGTCGACCTGGCCAAACCTTTCTATCGTGTCTACAAATATCATTTCTATAAATAATAATTACCTGATAGTTGTGTTCTTTCATCCACTTAAGTGTTACAATATTCAGATCTATAGGTATAGGACACATTTTGTCTCGAAATATATTACGAATTTCTTGCAACAACATTTGATGATCTTGAGCAGAAAAATCATAAAAATGTTGGAAATCTAATATCACTATTTCTTCAATGTTTTCATTCAAAAAATTATTCAATTCCATAAGTGGGCCATCGATCGATGAAGCGTACAGTCCATGAACAAAATAAAACTGCTGCTCAGGAGGTTTGGTGGCCAGTCTGAGGTCAAAGTACCTAGAAACATATTGCTTAGCTAATATATTATAAATGTAATGATTATTACAGATTAAGCCCAGTCATACTAAAATAAATGCTTTAAAATTTTAATATAAACCAAATGATCTTGCAATGCTGATAGTGAAATGATAGTGAATGCTGTAATTTGTACCCTATTAGTCTATACAGTCTGAAAATCCATAATATAGGCTAATAAGTAACAAACAATCTAGATTAGAAAAGTCATACAGTTAGTAACATTAAACTTGGGTGTATTCTTATTCTTTCATATAATCATTTCAACAGAAATATTTACAGACTCTATTTTACAACTGTAATTCTTTTCTAAATATTAAATTTACATTTGTATTATGTTCATACACTACTTTGAATGTATTTTTACCTTGAAAGACATTACCAAGGCAAGGTTTTCGCTATTTCAAAAATTGAATAGTCAACTTCTTTGACCTTGTATGTTTAGAATGAAGTTCCCCAAGGCAGTGAAATTAAATCTGACAAATGTGTTAAACGACAAACTGTTTTTCAATTCTAACATAATCTTTGACTGAATGAAATTCGACCATATTGTCCATTGAAAACAATGAGGGACAAAAAATAGACTTTAAGGAAATTCTAACGGCATTTGCTCGTGCAAAAACTAGGCGGTTGCCATTTAATGTCTAGTACCTTATCCTAATTTGATAAACGTGGTTCCCTTTTCTATATTCTATTCAATGTATAATGTATGTATCAAGGTTTTCCACACTATTAATTTGTAGTCTATTAATAACGTCGGTAGTATTTTTTATGATTGTTAAGATTTTCTTACATTACTAAACTTGTATTAATTTAATTTTCAATACAATCATATTAAAATAATTTTATTTCTAGTATTTTTGTAAGGTAATCCAATTAGGTGTCTCTTTTGGGCACAAAAACATAGACAGCGATGCAACCCACCACGTAACTTTGCTAACGAGCAACTGCAACTGGACGTGATACGGCTTGGAACTTGTCCAGTTCACGTCACCCCAAGTTGCATCGCTTATAGCGTGTTTAACCCTATTATGTTTATATGTATTTGATAGTGTCGTGTCACGTCGCTCGCTGTGTGTTTGTGATTGAATCCTCACATATAGGGTGGGTGCACGTGGGGTTGAGTTTTTTTTGGGGGGGACCTCTTGAAATCTTGCCCCGGGCGCCAACAAACCACGCGACAGCCCTGATTTTAATGACACTAAAGGAAGTTGCAATTCCAAAATACATAAGTGATAGCATCAACTTCATTTTAATCACTTTTCTTATTGTTTTCATCTGGATTAAACCATGAACCTTAATCTTTGGAGTCAGATATGCAATGACCCATCAAGCTTCAATACCATCTTTAATGTTAAAAAAATAATATATATACACAATAATATACCAAGTGGTAAGGGAATTTTCACAATTTCAGATATTAACGATTTAGATGTTTAAACACCTAGAGGAACTTTTAAAGGTGGTGAAGTCTACTATTAAAATGTTATGTTTTAAATAAACATATGTTTTTAGTATACGCTTACACATATTTTTAACTTACTTTATAAAATATTTTAAATAACAATCTGTGCATTAACTAATTTGTACAACTACGAGCTACAATTAGTTTACATTAGTTTGATCTTACAATATGGCAAAGTATAAAACTTTAAAATTAATTAGAATAATACAAACATTAACGGATACTCACTAAAGTAAAATTTTGCAAATGTTTTATATTTATAAAAATTTAAATCATAACGACATGTGATGTACTTCAAACTTATATTGTAAATTTACATTGTAAAATGTTAGATCTGTTTCACCTTGCGTTGTAACACTAGGTTGAAGCAAGGACGTGAAGGTAGCACTTTGCACTAACTTACATACTGTTTTAGCAAAATCTTGCTTCAAATCAAGTATATGAAGATATTGCTTCACATTTAAAATTTTTAATAGACATCTATACTATTATATAAAAATCTAATGGTGTCTGTCTGTGTGTGTGTGTGTGTGTATGTGTGTGTGTATGTATGTTACTCAATCACGTAAAAACTACTGGATTTATTGAGCTGAAATTTTTCATGGATATTTTTAGGTTCCCAGATTAAAAAATGAGCATATTTTTATTTAGAAATTCCATCAGGGTACCGCCAAACTGGCTTTGAAAACTTCTTTAACCTTCAATTTTATCTATAAAAATATCAGCTGTTTGTATAAAAAGTTTAGCAACATGTCGTTTGTTTATATTCATTACCATAGCAACCAAATTAACCAAATTTATAATTCTATACTATTAAACGAGGGAGTTCTGTATTTATCCAAATTTCAAAACGGCTTTAACGAATACTAATACTAATAATACTAATACGGCTTCTAATACTAATAATAATAATATAATACGGGGTTGGCGTGCAGAGCACGGGTACAGCAGCTAGTATGTCATAAAATTAAGTGTACAATTTAATCCCGTGATAAAGTGTTGTAACTGTGGAATGAATAGTACCAAACATTTCTTGGAAAATGACCTCTTCTAGCACTATTGACATTTCACTGACTTTTCTAAAACTCCAGACGCAACGTTATGATATGAAAACGGCTGTGATCTAGTGGATTATTGGTGCTTTTTGCTTTATTTTGTGGTAGCCAACCCCAGAGCAAATTTGGTCTTTGGGTCCCCTACTGGCTCTCACTTAGGGTTTGGCTGAGTTGATGGAAGGTGCTACCTATCTCTTCACAAAAAGATAATATTACAGTCATTTTTAGCTAATATCGATTTCAACATTCTTCACCTTATTTCTAAAATTGAAAATCGTTCCACTTAAACAGTACTTTTAAAACTCTATAACTTTTCTGAACCAAACATTTTTTTAAAGCAATAGTTCTGGTACAAATTTGATAAAAAATTAACGTAAACAAATTCTTCCTGAAATAGAACTATCAAGCTATGCAAAACTCCTGTTTACAGCACTTGAACAATCACATACTATATTAGCTATTGCGGCATTTACTCCAGGTAACAAAACATGTTATAACTATGTTTCTGAACACTGTCAGAGTAATGCAAAACGTAAAAGTTGGTAAAATCAATATTACTAGCAATTTTTGTGTGTTACTAACAAAAATTAAGCTATTCGCAATTTCTGTGTAGCATTGAAGAATGTTAGGAAAATTTCTGCTATTAGCAATGTTAGAACAATTTCAGTTTACTTCTAACAAGTATTACTTGTAACATCACTTTTAAATTAAATAGCAAACACAAATGTTGAAAACATTATTGTTAATAGCAAATGATAGTTAAAAAAATTTTAGCAACAGGTTTTGTTACCATGTGTAAACGTGGCTTAAAGTTGTATAATGATTGTTGAACATCACCTAACTTTTGATGAAATACTTTTAACTTACTAAATGATAAATTAATTTTACAAAGAATGTATTCAAAGACATACTTACTGCACTTAATAACAACATAATTAAAATAATAAAAACATCTTTAAAATCAAAATAAATAAATTTAATTTTAGAAAAATAGTACATTTTTTGATGTTTTGTTTATTTACCGAATGCCCAAATTAAGTTGATGAGTAACTGAAGCATTTTGAGTAATGCACCACTTACAGACTATTCTTTTAGGCAAGATAAAATATTTGGTTAAACGTTTCACTATTTCTTCACTGTCTGGTGCAATAGGAGATGAAGGTGTAATGCTGTACGTCATTGAATCATGAGTACCTATAACAAACCATATAAAATTGGCTATTACTTCACACAGTAACATGTTTATTTTCTATTTACAATGCTATCTAATTGGCAGCTCAAAATTGAACAAACCCTTATTTAATATATTTTCACAATCATAATGTATTTGAAATGAATTAACAAACATCACAAAGAATTTACTTAAGCCTAGTCCACACTTAAAAACAAGAAACAACAAACATGAAACAAGAAACAAAAAACTGTTTGCAAAACAAGTTGTGATGGTGCACCGGGGGCATTTTGCATGGTCAGAAATGAAATCAGCGTCCCCAAAAAACCCCCGAGACGAAATTTTCAAGTCTCTGTCGCAACTTCACAAATTTTGCCCCCCAGAGAACCCCCAGTGCACTGGGGGCATTTTGCATGGTCAGAAATGAGATCAGCGCCCCCAAAAACCCCCAAGTACCGATTTTTACGGCTTTTCATCCATTTTTAGAGGTATCAAAAAATTATGCACTTTTAGATGCACTTTATGCACTCGCGATGCATTTCCGCTTTCGCGGAAACTGGTCGTATGTAGACTTTGTTCCTGGTTTTTTCTGAACACGATGCAGAAAACTGCATCCAAATCGGAGCTGTAGGCATAAGTTTGTTTCTTTTTTAATACTTTGTCTAAAATGTTTGTGTGTTTTTCATTTGGTTTGGGAAACAGAAAACAGTGTTTTTTTTTTTTTTTTGCTGAAACAAGTTAAAATGTTTCTCATTTGTTTGCCCGATGTTGGCTGGATGTTTCCAAACTGTTTGAGAACTGTTTGCAAACATTTTGAAAACATCTAGCAAACATCCAGCAAACATCCGGCAAACAAATGAGAAACACGAAAACAACTGGCAAACTGTTTGCAAACAATGTTTCTTGTTTGCAAGTGTGGACTAGGCTTTACCATACAAGTAAGGCCTGGAGATTTTTATAAGGCGGGGTTTACCAATTCTTTTATTACTTTTCCAAACTAACTGAGCAAACGAGGTTTCTGGCATCCTTTGTTCGGTAATATTAACAATTTTACCATTTATAACTAAATCGGACAAAAGAATTCGAGACACATTTTTAATTAATATAATTTAGGATTTTTAAATATCCGACATTTGAATTACATGCTATTAATAGCAATAACAAATAGAGTGGAGCTAAACATGGTGCCCTGATGAACACCATTCTCTAGAGAGAAACAATCAAATAAGAGAGCTTTAGAAATAAAGTTTTCTATAAATGTTAGGATTGTACCATTAATACCAAAAGATATTACCAAATCGTACTTATGCCTTCTGTAGATAAAAAAAAAAACACTGTGACCAGTGACTGTCACAAGAGAAAGGCATTTTGAATGGAAGACTAACAAGACCAGCTATGGATGACTTCCTTGTCTGAAACCGCATTGCTCTTTACAGAGTAGTTGGTTCCTTTCAAAGTACCATACAAGTAACTGATTTATTATCTTCTCCACCAGTTTTGTGTTCCCCTTTTTTCAAAAGAGGAAATACTATAACCTCTCACCAAGAAAGATACGCTCACCAAATATACGATTGTATATCTTTATAAAAGTCACCTTACCCGAATCTCGGAGGTGTTTAATCATACAGTATACAATGTCATCAGGATTAGGGGTAAATCCATAGCTGTACACAAAGCAGACTAGTTCTTCCATATAAGTAAATGGGCATTTAATATAGGAATACTCACACATACCGATAATAATGGTAGTGATTCTTTTACCATTTTTTATAGTTGCAAAAGTTATAGGAGTAAGTCTCAGTTGACAATTTAGAAAAGAGTTAAATAAAGTCCCATTAAAATTGTTCAGTTATTGTTTTTTTATCCTTGTTTTTATGGTTCGGGTTTTCATTTAATCAGTGTAAATAATCATATTATAGTATTTACCACCTAAATTACAGAGCCAACCTAAAAATAATAACATGAACATAAACGTATAGGTGCTGGTGACAGTATGTTTCCAGTTTGTAAACATGTAGGCTATATCTTAGTACCATTACTTTCCAGAAAATATTTGTCGCCTGCTATGATCTTTGAAAGTATACTGTAATTTTGTCCATTCTAACATAACTACTCTTTCTTTTTAAGTTTAATTAAGACAGTTAAGTTTTCTTACTTTTATGTTGGCACTGTAACTTAGGTAGTATATACTATCATTTAATACAATGGACAATTTAATGACAGTTAAATCATTTCCAAGTCGTTACCCTAGAAAGTTAATATGTTGTATTTCCTACGAGCGCAAATCTCCCTCTGAAGTAACAAGCAATAGACTCGTTCATTCTGGTCTACTCATATACCATCCTTGCCTATCTATCTAGTCATGCTTCCGTTTGCAATCGTTGCAATTGTAGACATTGTTGAGATTGTTAGTCTTATCTGAGCTATTACTTTTGTAGAATATATTTGATTAGTTATAGGTTTGATAAGTTTTGTCTTAGGCAATGGGTGATAAATCAAACAAATATCCATGTGGAATATGTGAAAGAAATGTAGGAACTAGAAGTCATGGTATTTTATGTAGTGTCTCTTGTTCATCATGGTTTCATAGGAAATGCACAGACTTAAATGCTCACGAGTTTAGAAAACTAGCAAAATCAGGGGAAAACTGGTATTGCAACATGTGCTCATTGCTGGGGAAGAATGCTACTGTTGTGGACGAAGATACAGAATCTGATGAATTTTTAACTAAAGAAATAAATAAACAATTATGTGATGAAGTAAAAAGTTTAAACCTATTACTGAATGACCAAAATGATGAACTAACTGAATTAAAAACTAGTTCTCAAGAATTAAGAATCAAAAATGCTATTCTGGAAAAAATTATAATTGAAAGGGAAGAAAAAATAACACATCTGGAAAATAAGGTGGATATGTTAAAAATGCAAGTTGGAAAAATACAAGTTGGAAAACAGCATAATATTAAAGAAGTCATTCTAGAGAGTAAAAATTCAGTTTCAAAAAGAAGAAGCTTGCCTTTGACTTTTAATATACCGATTCAAAATGCTTTTTCTCCTCTATCAGAAAATGAGTCTGACTGTGAAATGAATTTGAGGAAGAAAAATACCCCTGAGGATGAAAGGCAAAAGGAACATGGTTGGGAAAATGTGAAAACAAGAAGAAAGAAAGTACATATCCTTGAAGGAAGAGGGAATCAACGGAGTCGCCAAGAAAGTGCAGAGATCTCAAAACTTCTTGAAGAGAATAGAAAGCAGAGTGGTGGTTGTAAGCAAGTTCATTTGGAAAAACATAAAATTGTTGTAGTGGGCGATAGTCATGCCAGAGGTTTTGGGCAACTACTACAAGAGAGAGCTGGAAATAAAATGGCCGTATCAAGTTTCTTCAAGCCAAACGCTCAAATGAAAAATGTCCTTCAAGATATAAACTCAAACTCTTGTAGTCTTAATAAAAACGATTTTGTAGTTGTATTGGGAGGGACAAATGACTTTTGTAAAGGGACATCAATGGAGGCTTTGGGATTTGTGGCTCAGACTCTTGAGAGTAAAGTCAATACAAATGTAATACTGTCAACAGTGCCGTATCAATTTGATGATTTATCAAAAAATGCAGCTATTTATAAGCATAACCTAAAATTACATTCTCTTGCTTTGTCTTTCAATCATGTAAGGTTATTGAATTTGTCTTTATTAAGTAGAAGTAGCTTTACATCTCACGGCCTTCAACTTAACAAATTTGGAAAGACAAGTGTCTGTAGAGCAATAATGAACCATATATTTAATAAGATAAATGTTAGTTTTTTAGGTTAAATTTTGAAGAACAGAAAACTTATGAAAATGGTTTAAGTGCAAATAGATATCTAAGTTTTTGTGAGAAGATTTCAAATGATATTGGAGATTCATATGCAAGGCTTGCTCAGATATCCTCACATTCCGTATCTGTCATGCATTATAATATCCAGGGGATAAATAAGAAAATACCAGAATTATTATTGTTTTTTAAAACCATAAATCATTCCCCTACGGTTATTTGCTTATGCGAACACTGGCTATGTAATGAAAATATTTTCTTGTTAAACACTCTTGATGGATATTCTATGGCTAGTACTTTTACTAGGATGGCCATGTTGAGAGGGGGAACTGCAATTCTCATTAAAAAGGATGTTAAAATTCAAACTAAGAGCTGACATTAAAAAATTTAGGCTTGAGGGTACTTTTGAATGTTGTGCAATAGAGCTTATTGATAACACACTTTCAGAAACAAATATTATTATTATTAACATTTATCGCAGGCCTTGTAACAATTTCAAAAATTTTAATGAAACGTTAAATTTAGTTCTGAATAGGATCCAAAAAGAAATTAGAAGGAAACATCTAATAATAACAGGGGATTTGAATGTAGACTTTTCTGGGCATAGCAATGAAAGATTGCTTTTAATTAATACCCTACAATCCTTTAACTTAGAATGCAAAATAAGGGAACCAACTAGAATTACTAAACATTCAAGCAAAATGATTGACTACATTATTGTAAAGGCCAATCAATCTTACAGTGAGGCTCTAGTTTTAGAGCCAGGGCTATCAGATCATACAGCCCAAGTGTTAGCTCTTAACATTAAGCAGATTAAGCAATGTGCCAATAAAGGTCCTATACCATTTAAAAGGCACTTCACAAAAAGTAATATAATACATTTTGATATATTATTGTCTGAAATAGATTGGAATTTTCTCTATATTGTGACAGATGCGGAATCAACATACAATTTGTTTCTTGATGTTTTTTTATCTGTGTTTGATAAGGCATTTCCTCTTAGACCAGAGAAAACTTGTGCCAAGAATTTTAAGTCTTGGATGACACAGGGGTTAAGAATCTCATGTAAAAGGAAAAGAGTGTTATTTGAAATGACTAAACTGTACAGTGATGAGGCACTTCTAACCTACTACGGACTCTACTGTAAAACATAGCGAAAACTTATTACTGCAGCTAAAAGACAACACAATGATAATTTTATAATACAAGCCTCGAATAGATCGAGGGCTGTCTGGGATGTTGTTCGTAAAGAAACAGGTAAATTGTGTGCAGGTCAATACATTACAGGGATTATCGATCAGGAAAAAGAAATTGTTGATTGCAAATGTATAGCAAACTCTTTTAAATACTTTTTTGTTAATGTGGCAAAAGGATTTACTCAAGATAAATTAAAGGCTCTGGAACTCCTAAAATCAAACAATAAAATAGGTAACAATTATTTAAAATTATCACCTACTAACGAAATGGAAGTATTTAAAATAATTAAAAAATTGAAAAACACAAAATCTAGTGGGTGGGATAATGTTTCAGAGAACATCTTAAAAACGGTGGGAATAGCTGTGAGTCAACCGCTGGCCTATGTCATAAATCTATCTATGAAATCAGGGGTCTTCCCTTCTAAACTAAAGTATGCAGTAGTTAAACCAATTCATAAAAAAGGAAATCAATCTGAAATGGGAAATTACAGACCCATATCTCTTTTATCAGTTTTCTCAAAAGTATATGAAAAAATAGTGCAGCATCGCTTAACTTTATATTTGGAAAATAATAATATTCTATCTGAGGCTCAGTTTGGGTTTGTATTCGGTTTACTTCTTCCGCAATATTTAGCTTTTATGAACAAATTCTCGGAGCTGTGGATAGCTCACAATATGTTCTTGGACTGTTCTGTGATTTGTCTAAAGCGTTTGATTGCGTAAATCATGATATACTTCTTGAAAAAATGCAATTTTATGGTATACAGGGAATACCATTAATTTAGTTCAGATCATATTTAGAAAATCGTTACCAAATTGTGGAAATTAAAAATAACTTAAAATACCTATCAGACCCAATATTAAATAAATCTGGAGTCCCACAAGGATCAGTCCTCGGTCCTATCCTATTTTTATTATATATTAATGACTTGCAAAATACTATGCAAACTGGGAAAATCGTTCTCTTTGCAGATGATACTTCAGCAATAATACAGGATTCAAACTTTTATTCTTTAAATAAATCTCTCTTGGAATGTTTAGACTCCATTAAAAACTGGCTTACTTGTAATGGTTTGCAAATCAATATGAATAAATCCTGTGTTCTAGATTTTAAAACTAAATGGTCGAGATCTCTTAGCGCAAATCCTAAAATCAATAATATTGCCACAAGTGATGATGTTAATTTTCTGGGGCTAAAAATAAATAAAAATGCAGGATGGAAAGATCATGTGGAATTATTGTGCCAGAGGCTAAATAGTGCGTGCTATGCCATACAGGTAGTTTCTAGCCAAGTTAAAAAAGATACTTTAAAATCTGTCTATTACGGATATTTTCATTCCCTATTAAAGCTATGGAATCATGTTGTGGGGTAATTGTCCTGAGGCACACAGAGTTTTCAAAATTCAGAAGAGAGTAATAAGAATTATGGTTGGAGCAGGGTATAGGGAATATTGTAAAAAATTATTTAAAGAAATGTCCATTATGCCCATGCCGTGCATATATATTTATGAATTATTAAATTTTGTTCATGAAAATAAGCATATATTTCAAGATAGATTCTTACATCACAAGCACGAAACCCAAGGTAAAAATGTCCTTCAATATCCCAGACATCGCCTATCGGCTTATGAGGCTGGACCATTTTACATGGGAATCAGACTGTACAATAAATTGCAGTCTGATATAAAATACGTCTTGTATAATACAAATTTTAAGAAAAAATTAAAAATATTTTTTATAAAGCAATGTTTTTACTCAGTTAAAGAGTTTGTGGAGTTCAGAGGTGCTTAAGGCACTTCTTCTATTGTGTTTTCTTTTGTGCTTCTGTATTGTTTTGTGAACTTGTCGACAATTCCTACATTACCATTGGCAACGCCAAACTTTTGTAATCAAAGGGAAGCTGGAGAAAATAAATAAAAATAAAAAAAAATACATTACTTAAATGAAAAGGGAAATAATTCATCAAGTGATCGTAGTTCAGACAAGGAATTAGACCTTTTAGAAAATGATTTAGCGATAAATACAGACGGCACTGATGAAGAGGATGACCTGCCTCCTTCCTCGATCTAAAAAAATAAATCAGTGTTCTGCTGTCGTTGGCCATTTCACATCGCAATCTACCGTTTCCGCTTTTCAACCATACATTCAGCCCAGTACCTCATCCAGACCTGTTGCTCAGCCAAAAAGTCATGGATTACCTGATTCGCCTACAACATGCCAGCCAAATGGTAACAACGACGATCATCCTGATTCGAATATTGTGTAAGTACTAAATTAAGACGAAGGGGTAAACATGGTCACCATTGGACAAATAAGCCTCCAGTAGGACGAAATGTAGCTGCAGCTAGGCAAAACATAGTTCATATAGCACCAAGAAAAAGAGCTGATGAAAAAAATAAAATTAACTCCCGTAACATATTTGAGATTAAAAAAAAAAATCTAGAGTGCACAAATTTAAGAATTTCTGAGAAAAGCTCTAACTATAGAGTACAAAATGCAACTATCAGGTCTTTAACTCCAGTTGAATTTGATGCTTTTTTAGGTATTCTTGTACTTTCAGCTGCACAAAAAGACAATCA
>JAGFPH010000066.1:1082166-1101822 GCA_018207615.1 Philaenus spumarius
ACTCGTTAGAATTTCTATTCGTTACTCATTTTTCTAACTAGTTACAGAGAAGTTAATGCTAAAAAAACTAACGAGTAGAGTTATAAGTTAGTCAAAAAACTAACTAGTTACTCTATTCGTTAGTTTTTCTATTCGTTAGTCCCAACTCTGGTTAAATATAATTGTAATTTACTATCAATAGGGGTAATTTATTGGTTGATGTACCTATTTTAAGTGTTCTGGGTATAGTTTTACTGAAAATGCATAGAATTTCTTTTGATGGTCTATTAATATGACAAATATTGATTTTAAAATGTATAGTTATGACCTACACAATCCTATTTTGTATTCACTAGCGTAGCAACCAATCGCATATAATAACAAATACAGCTGATTTGAATCACCAGCTAAAGGCAATTTTTTCTCCAAACTGATAACTGAACTTAAAGTTAATTAAATTTTCAGTTCGGTTTTCAATCGAATCTGCTTTCCTAGAAATTGGACCTAAATAATATCAAGTTTAGTGTATATTTTGAGGGTATATAACTTTGATAGATAACCAGACTAATTTGTGCCAGGATTACAGTAAATGATAGTGTTATGTATTACATAGTCTACCTAATATTATTTTACCTAAAAAAGTAAAGAACTTTTCTTCCTTGCATCATTCGATTTTTTAAATCTATTGTTACGCTTCTTGCTGAACCATTTAAATTTTGTTCCTAATTTTGACAATTTACGAATTACTTTTACGTTAGCAATATTAATACATAACTTAAAATACCAAAAACGAAAACTTATTACAAAAGCAAACTAATTTACAAAACTTTTTTATATTTTGAAAAAAATTTAAAAAATCGTTTACTACGTTTTATATAAATTCAGTAATTCGCGGACTTTTCCACAATGATATTATTTTTGTTTTACACTGGACCGCAGATACATCTATCTCCGTGGATATTTCTCTCCAAGCATCTGCTTTCATATACCTATACTGTATTTTGTTTTAATGATCCTTATGCAGAGGATCCCAAAAATGATTTGGTTTCTGAAGGAATCTATTACTTTCATTAAATTCGTTTATGAACAATCCATATTTAATCACTGGAAAATTTATATCTTGAAAAACAATAATCACATGTGCGCTGAAAACGACAAACCTTTCATGCTCCCGTCCAAATATGAACGGTGAATAGTTAGTGTTCGTTGAAAAAACCGACAGGAGATGGATCGCCGCGATTAGCGCGCGCGCCCTGTACATATATTACGAATACATTGCGCACGAGTAAAAGTAGAAACACACTGCCGTCACGTCACGTGATGTCACACTGTCAGTTATTTAGTGTAATATCATGCTAAGAAGGAATACTGCTGTCACGCACCGTCACCGTAACATTTCTAGATCATTTCTTTGTTAGTCCGTGCCTGATCAATATTTAATAAAAAGCAAATAAAAATAAAATTGTAAAATCTTTATTTTTATATATATCAATGTATATAGATAGGGGCCTACAACATTTTAACAAATAGGCCTATAGTTTCATAAAATCATATCTAAATCTTACAACACTAATTACTATTTTATAATATTCATAAAATCAAAACTATTTAATGTATCAATATGAAATGAAAAGCAAATAAAATATAATATTTTAACTTTCTTTTAATATGTAATAACATACAGGATAAAGTTAAATATCTCGGAATGATTTTGGATTCAAAACTGAACTGGAAGTCTTTCTATATTCCTTGAACTAGTGACTCAAAATTGTGTGCAAGCTTTTAGTTATCGTTAGATTTGAATGGGTTAGAATAACATTTTCCCTGCTTATTATATATCAATCTCTTCAGAAAAACATAGTGAATATGAAACTGCAAAAAAATGGTAGAAAAATGTGTTTTTGACGATTTTTAGGGTGGAGTGCCCCCTTAAAACTTACCGTAACTGAATATTCAATAATAAGTTCAATTCAATTTTGTTCAGTTCTAAATCGGAGGAAATAGTGTAAATTATTAACAATGGTTCGTTTTCGGTTCAGTTCTTCGTTTTAAGGAGAGTGTGCCTATAACAACACAATTTTAGATTAACTATTCAATCCATTATTATTAACACAATCCATTATTCATTACTAACTATTAATATTATAGATATACATTAACTTAGTTGTTAAACTATTGCAACTGGAGACATAAAAATGAATATTCATTACTATTGCCACAATTTAAACTAATAAAAAAAATTAGAAACAATAAATCTTATCTTATATAATAATTCAGCATAGACTTAAACGTTTGGTGACCCTATTGATAACTATTTCTGGAGATCTACCGGGCTGATTTTCGTGCGGTTTGTTTTAAATGAAAGAAAATGTAGCCTCATTATTATCAAAAGATTACGAAAAATCTATTTTATTTTATCGTTATATTTAATCGTGCACTTTTCTGTTGTTGTTTGTTTTAGGTTACAAACCTATTGATACATATTTCCAGATATTAATTTTGCCCTAATACTTTTTTACTATCAACTTATCTAAACAGCCGACCTCGGGAGATGTCTTTTTAACACATCGCTTGTTTAGGTTAGGTTAACAATATAAAAGCAAACAAAATCAAAGCAATTAACGAAAAAATTACCGTGTTATAATACAAATATCTGTTCCGAAACATATTGCAGTATAATAGGCCTATCGTTTATTGTTTAGGCTACTTTTTTTAATGTGTGTGAATGTAAACAAAACATAATAGTCTTAAAATATGCCTCTAAGTTCATAACTTACTTCTTTTCTCTTTTTATTTATTTTGCGTGTAGGCTAATATAAATAATATTAGAGATAGAACGCCCAGAAAGCGTGGTAGTTTTGTAATACTTAAACACATGTGAATATACAGTACAAGGAAACTTAAATTTCTCATTCTGAAAACATTATAAAATAAACTTTAACTTAATCTTGACAAAATAAATCATCCGTGTAACAGAAATAGGTTTTATAAACTATATGTTTATGATAGGTGAGAGGCGAGGACAAACGCGAGGAGTGTTTACACGCAAAATTAAGCTTTAAAAAACAATAACGCGCAAGTTTTAATAACAGGAGTAAATGTTGAATAGATTTTTTGTACATTGAGTAAAATTATTAAAAGTTTTGTTTTATAGAAATTAAGAAAGCTAAATCAATGTTTCCAAGTTACAACAAAAATAATAAAGTCCTAGTTAATAGTAAGCAGTAGTTGAATTAGTTCAGCTAATTAACAACAAACATTCTTCAATAATTATACTAATTTCGTACTCATACTTACCTTGCATGGAATATTGACTTTTGGTAAATATAATTGTAAAATGAAAATGTTATGGGTTAACTGCCGCCATCTTGAAATTGGACAGAGTAAGTCAAACATCTTTAATTGGAGTAACTCTTTTGATCTATATTTATTTTCATTTAGAAGTTCTTAACTATCCTCACCTCCAACATTGGTTTGTAGAGCACTGGTTAAAATATATTTAGAATACCAGTTTCTTCTGGTGTGAAATAGTGGCTTTTCAGATGAAACCAACTCAATAAACTTATTACACAGTAGTTCCTTGCTACTAAAAATTTGAAGTGGAAAGTTTTTGTGGTAGTTCTTTTTATGTTGTATGGCTTACTCTTTATCTTTTTGGTGTTTTGAACACAAATCTGAAGTTGCCCAATACAAATTAGTCAGCAAATATTAGAAATCACACAAAAAACACTAAACATTTTTTTTTTTGCTACAGAGTTTTATCAGATTTTTTCAAAATTTGGATAATGTTTATAGTATAAGTCTCTAACAATATATTTTTATCATTTTCCAAAAATTACTGATTTTATATTATTGTTATTATTTAAACTATTCGATCGATTTCGAACAAATTTGCACCAAACATGTCAATTAGGCCTGTATAGATGCACGAAAAAAGGTTTTGACACTTTTTGAAAAACAACACCCTTTTTGGTCAAAAACCCCCAAAAAATCAGTTTTTATTATTATTATTATTATTACCTAAACGAGAAATTTTAGAAAGATGCGGTTTTTTGCATATGGTAGGATACATTAAGGGCTACAAATAAGCCAATTTTTATCAAAATCGTTAGAGCCGTTTTTGAGAAATTTAGAATTTTCTCGTTTTTTGGCCATTTTTGGACATTGGTAAAACCCCTTAAAAATAAAAAATTTGAAAAAATGAAAAAATGCCTGGAGATATTCCAGAACTACATCTACATACCAAATTTCATCAAAATCGGACCGTTGGTATGGTCTCCAGCTCTGTACACGTCCTTACAGACACATGGACAGACACCACCAAAAAAACACTTTTCGGGTTCAGGGAGCACCAAAACAAATAATTCCACTAAAAATATTTTTGGGTTCAGGGAGCACCAACACAGATAATTCCACTAAACATTTTTTGGGGGTTCAGGGATCACCAAAGCAGATGGTTCCACTAAAAACTCAAATTTTAAAATTTGGACGAAAACAATACTTTCTCCATATATACTACGTATAGGATGGTGAAAGTAAAAATATAACCCATGGCCTACAAAAATATAATTTATATTTTCATTGCCATAGCAACCAACTACATAAAATAACAAATAAATCAGCTGATTCGGATAATCAACTTAGAAATACAATTTTAGGTTAGACCTAGTTTATTAATTTAATTGTCTTAGGCAATAACACAAGTTTTGTTTTCTGTACCTTTCGAATGATTTAAAAACTTCATTACTCTCCTTTTATAAAAAATACTAAAAAAAGGTACTACAAATTTCCATGTTTACGAATTAATATAATGATCATTAAACAACAAATTTGTAATAGAAATAAAAGAAATTAAAATTTTGTTTCATGTTAAGAAATTTCAATTATTAATAATGTCCTAATAACTGCATTAGGTAAGCTAAGAGTGCCTATGTTTATATATAATACGTGAAGCAGATTTTTGTGAACACAACTCCTCCCTTATTTCTAGACCAAATTTAATGTTTGAGTTGTCAAAAAATTCGTCTCATTTCGAAGTTTTGCAATAAGGTTTTAGATGTAAAAAATTCTTATCCTTAATGGCGTGAGCTAATCTCAAAGGTCGGGTTTTACCCACAAGATTAACATGGAACGAATTTAAAAACATTTCTATACAAAACAGCTGTTTATAATAAGAATCAAACTAATCCAGCTGCTTTCGTGGAAGCAAATAATGATTTTTAAATAATAGATAATATAATTGATTCGGATGTCCAGCTTTTAGTACAAAATCATATTTTAAGTTAGGCCTATACTGAACCAACACATGTTTCAACACACACAAACCAATAAAAACTTACGTTAAGGAATTAAAAAATAAGAAAAAATATGTTACATCCTAATTAAAATTAAATAAGACATATAGTAGACCTATTTATTAATAATATACGGTAATTGATAGTGAGTAACTTTTTGGTTAGGTTTTTGATTAAGTGTACACCTGAGACATACTGGTTCTTTTAAACTTTATTATAACTGTTGTTATAAAATATACGAAATAATTTGATTTGAACATTTAACATGATTTACCATCTTAGTTTAGAGGTTTTATTAATCCTCCTACACCTTTATTATAAATAAAACATAACATGTTTTTAGAAGGTTCCAACGGGGGTTGGCGTGCGGAGCACGCAGGGGTCTCCCCTAGTAAATTACGAATATTGGTAATCTGATAGATATTATCGGTCAATCGGAAAGGATAGTCTTAGCAACTTTTAATCACAAAAAAATATTTTACTATCAATTATATTTATTTTAATTTATATGTTTGTGAAATTAAATAGGTAAGGAAAACTTTTCTTACTGAACTTATGTTTAATACCTAATTTAAAATTTAATGCGTTCGAAATATTATTGTTATAACGGGTATTCATAACTGTATTGTCTTTGAATTTGTAAATTACAAATGTTACATTAAAACATAATTAGGTAGGTATTATGAATTTTGTTAAAGTTAGTTCTACCAAAATACATAAATGCATGCTACATTCAATTTTTCCTCAGATACATACAGTATTTAGAATTTAAATAGACATGATAAAATGTTGTTTGGGTTTCGAAGGAGAGATGTAATGCTTTCAGTTTTAAGAATAAACAAACTGAACTTACCTCACACTCCCCCTCCCCCACTTCTTACAGGAAGATTACTTCCTGTAGATGTAGCCTGTTGTACCTTCAAGCTCCAAGGTCAGTTCTATCTCGATTTACTCTCTCTCTTTTCGTTAAAAGCAATGTTCCTTTAGATTTAGAACGCTAGAGGGCAGCACATTATGAAGCACAAGTTCAAGTAGTGTCAATTGTGTCATGACAGGATGCGCTGGCGTATTCTCTCACCGTATAGTCCGTGTTATGTATAATCAAGGGTAACACCCAGGTAACACCCCTAACACCGCATGTAAATCGGACGCGTTCTGATCAGCGAGCACAGAATACAATAGAGGAGCCATGCAGTAGCAGTGAGTAGTGAGTTGAAACTTTGATTATGGACGTATAATAATTATGTATAATCAAGGGTATAGTCCATAAAGTGGGATATCTGTATGTATAATCAAGGGTTGAAGCTTTGTAATCTACGCTAGGTTTATAACAGATGATGGGTGAAATCAGCTATTATTATATGTTACTAACGTACTTATTAATGGAAATGGACTTACACTCGCTTTTATAGGAGTTAATTACCGTAAATAAATTATATATTACATGTACATATTATTTTATGTCACTAACCTAAGCTATGTAATGCATGTGACATGTCTTACTAATTCACTATAGCAATCATACCCGTTTAAAATACAGAATTGTGTAAAATTCTTCGTATTAAAAAGTCTGAAACAAAAATGTAAACTTAATGTAAGCACACTTTAAAATCAGGGAAAGTATATAATGTTACCTACATTTAAAATTTGTCAACATTATTTATTGATTAACACCACTTACTAAATTATAAGTCCATTAATCAATCCCATAAAGTGTGCACATATTACATTTATACGCAATAAATTTGAAATCTATGTATTAAAATTCGCATGAATGTAGACGGTGTTACAAGTTCACTAATAATTAATGTTAATAATGTGTGCACATATTTATAAGCTTTGGTTTGTAATAATTTGATGTATTAAATTAGCATGAATATTAAGAGTAAAGTAAAACATGAAGCAAAAATGTAAGTGAATAAAGTGATGTAATTTAAACGGCTAAGAACATACATCTAGGTTCAATTTCAGTTTAAACAACGTTAAAAAAATAAAGATTTGGCAAATTATTCTCCCTTATTTATAGGCAATCGTTTCTTAAAACTATTTTTGAAGAATTACAATAATTGTGTTCTTTTATGCAATTTTTACAACTTATTGTTTAAATGAGTATAGACACAGTAAATGTCAACATTTTAGCACTCAAGTATACGTTAAGTTGGTACTCTTGCCTGCGTTTTTGTTAGTAATCCACTATTAGCTATTGTGCTTCTGTTCTATATTTTGCAAATGTGCAGTGATATTTTATTAAACAGTTAACTCTTCCAGTTATTTTTATAATAAGGTAGTTTTAAAGAGCATGTTATTTATGAAGGTTACTGTACTTTAAGTGTTTCAAAGAAGCTTTATGTGACTTAATTTATATAAGTATCTGGTCCATAACGCCTGGGAAGACGGGCCTTAGAACTCCCGGAAGGCGTAGGCCTCCTTTAAGGTAGTTTTATTTCAATAGCTTTCGGTATAAATTAAATATAATAATGTGGTTGAGAAAAATTTTGTTTTGTTTCAATAGTATATCCTTTTTTTCTCAATAATGTTTCTATGGCACAATTTTTAACCTCATAACTTAATACATTTTGTCATGTCTTGGGATTTAAGTTGTCAAGTCCATTATAATATTTATAGAAATATTATTAGTGGGGGAGTATTGATTGGAGTGTAGGCAGGTACAGAAAACTATTATAAATATGTCAATGGATCTTAGTTATAATTAGTTATGCTTTTAACTACAGTTATACCAGATTAAGTTTTATATCTTGGTCAAAGTCTAGATATAACTCAAGCCTATGATTGTTTAAATTAGGCAGGGGCTTCATTTTCTAAAAATGATCCTGTTTTATATGAGTAGGCCCCCAGGATTTATTTTCAAAAATGGGGCTTCTTATATAGCCTAGCTTAGTAAATTCAAAAAAGTTAATTTTCTGGCGCAACTTTACTAAGTTATTCGACTCTAGACTAACCTATGGCAACAGAAATGCAAAAATAATAATAAAAAAAATACCTAAAAGGTTCTAACCTAACCTATTTAGTCACAGTATGTTTACCTGTATTCAACATTTAACAGTAGAATGTAAAACAATGTTGTTGTAGGCCTAGCTGCTGCAAAAATATTAGGCTAGAGTCGAATAGTAAAGTTAACCAATTTTTTTAACTTCTTTTATAGCATAACTTATATATAGGTCCTGTACCTTAGTAAGCCTTCAAGGATTATTCATGAAACAACAATTCTAGGGTACTTTGAGTAAACTCTTTAAAATAACATTTGGCACAAGTTTACTATTCGACGTTGTATAATAGAAGTACGGTCGTATAATAAAAAAGACTCAGATAGTGTTAGTCTAACTAGCAGAAATTAAAGATGTTTCTAAAGAAAGAAACAATAAGCATATAAAAACTAAATAGGCTAACAAAAAATGTTTGCTGTTAATTGTCAAGCCCGAATTGACATACCACTAGCCTATCATTTGCTGCAATTTTAGTTGTAGGCCTAGGCCTTCTTTTCTTTGAATTTTTTCTTTAAACACTTAAATAATAATAAAATGTTGAAATTTTGTAGTTTTTCTTTTAATTCCTATAAATTACTTCTTGCATTAGTTAAGAAACTTTGTATTGATTTTAGGAAAGAAATCATTAACAAGAAAAATGAATATAAAAGAAGAAAAAATGAGTGAAGAAAGCAACTCTGTTGTATCGTCTCCAACTACCCAACAACCCTCAGCAGCATGCCTACCAACGAGTTGCAGCTCAGCAACGTCTCGAGTAAAGCTGTCTGATCAACAACTAGAAACCATCACACTTGAGGAGTTGATCGTTCACTGGAGAGAACAAGATATTTTTATAGACTTGCTAGAAGCTCAGGCCACTTCCAACGAAGGTAGACATACTTGTGGATTGGTTAACTTTGATTGCTACTCGGTATCATGTACTCAGTATTTAATTCGCAACAGTGAAATCAAAACTGGAACATGATGTAAACTTAAACTATAACAAATGCTTTAAAACTTTGTTATCTAAGTTACTGTGAATTGACTCACTTTAATTATCAATTAGGCTGTTGTTTACATCCTCTCCATTGAAGCTGTTGCTGGTGATAGAATTATGTCTTCCAATCCTTTATCATTAACAAGATACTTCTTATGCCATTCTTTATTAATTTTTAACCAGGCAGTATTGTGATTTTTTTAAACTACAGACATACATCTGGTTGAAGTTTCATATGTTTTCCTTACTTCGATTAGTTATTGAAATAGGCTCCAATGAAGTAAAACATTTAGGTAACTTAAAGCTTATAATATATTGTCAGCACTAGACTTATGAGAGTCACACAAATGACAGTATGATTTAAAGGACGCATGGCTTTCTTATTTATCATAATGTTTAATCTAGTGGCCTACTGTGACAAACTGATTGTTATTTATAAAACAATTTACTTCTAGATTGAAAGTATTATTTTCCATACTATTATTTCTAGGATATGTAATCATTCGTCCATAATTTACAAGTGAAAATATTGATTAGATGTTCTTATTGTGTGCTGCATTTTTGTTCCATTATTTTAAAAATATATGAGGATTTGGAAACATCGTAGTGGGTTACACTCATGCCATATGATGTCCTTGATACGTTCATTAATCAAGGCCTCGTCTTTAAATTTCGAGTGAAGTGTTGTGTTTTTGTGTGCGAATTTAGTGATAAATATTTTATTTATTTATGGTTTAAGTGGAAGGTTATTGCTTAAAGTGTTTTGGAAAATGATTAGCCTAATTCAAATTATTTAGGCGAGGGGTGAAATAGGTTAACTTATAATATGCAGTGTTATGTATGTACATAAAATTATTATTTTTGTGTATACAATTTTAATATTTAGAACAGAAAATTATTAATTCATTGTTAGGATTGAATGTTAATCACCTAGCCCTAAAACCATGTTCATTAATTTTTATTATTATTGATTTTGAGCTATACCGTTTATAGGCCTAGTTCATAAACCATATTTATAATTAAAGATTATTCATTGTTAGATTTGACTTATTCATGTTAATCATTACAAGCAGCCTAGCTTTAAAACAGTAACAGCCATTTATCCATAGATACATTTGAATTTCATTTTTTATATAAATAACAAGAGACATTTAACAAACAAAAATTCACAAAATTAATATCTATACTAATACTATAAATAGGTAAAATTTGTTTGTTTGTATGTAGGGTCTAATCTCTGGAACTACTGAACCAATTGAAGAAGTAGTTTTACTAATAAAAAGCTACACTATCCCTGAGTAACAAAGGTTAGAATTAATTTTGATTTAAGTGTTAAAACAACCCATAAAACAATGAATATTAATTGTTATACTTTCCTTAAAGCTAGAGAGCTGAAATTTTGTACATTTCTTTCAAGATAGCCTACATAGAAAATGTAAACTAGATTTGCATTTTTGTAGTTTGCTGCTAAAGAGTGAAAATGTGATAACTACCCCTAAAACAATAAAAATTAATTGTTATATTTTCCTTAAAGTTAGTGAGCTGAAAATTTTACATATCTATTTCTTACAAGATATATAGAAAAAGTATCATAGATTTATATTTTGTCGCGTGCTGCTAAGGGGTGAAAATGTAGTAATAACCCCTATAAAAAAATGTTGATTGTTATACTTTCCTTAAAGCTAGAGAACTGAAATTTTGGCACTTATTCATTTTAAGTGTTTTAGAGGAAATAAAATAAATAAAAACAAACACAATTTAAATAGTTATGTCTAATGAGTGAACTGGGGGGTAACAGCCCCTTTACAATAAAAATAAATTGTAATACTTCCCATGATTAACACCCTTGTTTCATAAGTGGTAATCTGTTTGTGTTTGCTTCACCGTTGGGGTTTGGTGAGCGAAGCGGCAGGGGGCGAAGCCCTCTAGTTAGAAATAAAATAATTAGAAGAGATAATAATAATATAAATATCAGAAAAGTTTTTTAAAATGTGTAAAACAAAATATTCTATTTCCTCGGGCAATACATTAAACAATTTGGCTTAAGCCTGTAAGAAGTTTTCAAACAATTTGTGTTTTTATGAGTTTGAAATGAAAACAAATAATATATTTTACTGTAGGTCTATATAATTTTAAATTTGTTGTCACACATACGATATACAAAAAATCGAGTCTATTGATTTTGATTACAATTACTTTTGATTCCGTAAAAAATAAGAAAATAAATTATAGTTAAAAAGAACTAAAAAACATTTTAATAGCTAACCGAACTAAACAGTAGAAAATAATTTGTAAGTATAAAGAGTTTGTTCTACATCAATATAAAGTCCAGTAATTCAGTATAATTAAATAATTTATAATAAGTTTAAAATAAAAATTTAGTAATTAACAGAATAATTAATTTTATTGTAAAACAGTGTGGAGTGTTTAACATCCAATGTTACAAATATTTCATTGGTAGCTTTTTATAAAAGTAGAGTTATTTTAAAAATATTGTAAAATGTAGGCCTACCCCATGCTTTTTTACAATAAAATAAATGATTTTGCTATTTACTAAATATTTATTTTAAACTTATTAGGCTAGATATTATTGAATTTTACTGGACTTCAAATCGATGTAGCCTAGAACAAATTCTTCATACTTAGAAATTATTTTTTACTTTTTAGTTCGGTTTGCTATTAAAGCGTATTTTTTAAAATTATAGGCTAATTTATTCTTTAGTCTCAAAACGGGATCAAAAGTAATTGTAATCAAGAGACAACGATTTTTTGTATATATCGTATGTGTGACAATAGATTTTAAATTATGTATGAAACATTTAGGAGGTATATAAATTATTGTATTGTCATCGGTCCTTGACATGTGTGCAAATTTAATCAGACGTCTTTTAACTTGGTGAAAATTATGTTGAAAGATTCCGTTACATAGATACAGGTCAAACTAAGGGTTGCCTTTTAAGTTTTTACAAAAAGTGAAACAGAAACAAACAAGTTGGAAACAAAAATCGGGTGAATACGGGCAGTGAGACATTAATTTGATGTTTTTCTCCTTCAAATATTCAGTTGTTTGACTTGCTTTATAGGAGCTGGCATTGTCGTGATGAAGGATGAATGCAACGTTTTTTGTTGTTTTTCCTTATTTCCCCGAAGACCGTTGGCAAACAAGTTGTTGTAGCCTATATCATTCAGCATCAACAGTTCTTCGATCCTTTAAAGGAATGTTTGCAACATGTCCAGTACAACCGAAGAAACAAGCTATAATTTTCTTGGAAGTGCTCCGTGAACTAACAACTTTAGTGGGATTGGGTTCATCGTCAAATATCTGAACAGTAGACTGTTGTTTGCGTTCAGGTTCATACGAATATATCTAAGTTTCTTCTCCTGTAACAATGTTGTATACGGATTTTGAACGTCCTCGGTCAAATTTTCAATATTTCGTGACACCAATCAATACGAGCCTTATTTTGCGTTTTGGTTGTATTATGCAGAATTAGTGATGTGGGCCGGGCATATGCCCAGTGGGCTGGTCGTTTAAAAATGGGCAAATGCCCAAAGCGATTTTAAGCTCCCAAAAACTGGGTGTTTATAAAAAAAATTGTTTAAGGCAGTTTTAACTATTATATTTCATGTTTTAATTGTTATAGTTCATGTTTTTAATCTTTAACTGCCTTCAGTGCTTAGTTGTGTTCTTAAAATTAACATTTTAAGGGAGGGGGATCATTATCAAGAGATAAGTTGACAAACAACTTAAACCATTAAAATAAACCCCTAAAACAAGTATATAATACACTTTGCTTTACCAATGTATTTTCTTATTTATTAAAATTTAAGTCTGCTTTTAGTTTTATATATTATAGTCTGCATTTTTTTATCTTTACATATTTAAGTTAATAAAATTTATTTGTTTTGCGTCTTTGATTTATTTACATATATATGTAAATACAATTCACTAAATTTTGATTACTAGATCTTGCGTCTCTTATCTTACTAGACCCTTCATTCTTTGTTTCTACATTATATGAATTTACGTGTCCCAAAATACTTCTCTATCACATGGATTGCATGTGTCACAGAAATATGTTACAAATTTAAAATACTGTACAATCACTTTGGGATATCAAATATCAACAATGTTATTTAGCCCCACACATACAAAAAACAGTAATAGTTTCTTCAAGAGAACTATGAATTAAATAAACACTCATACGGTTTGGTGTAATAACAGTAAAGATCACTCACTACAATTAACAAAGAATAATATAGATAGTCAAATGTTTTAAATCTTAGACGGATATTGGGAATAAAATAGGGAAAAAAAGACATTCTGTTGGATTTTTTTTGCACTAATACGGGATGTGACTGACGATGCTCACTATGTTCTCCCCTGAGGAAGGTGTCTTTTAGAATATAAATCTAGAATAAACAACAGTATAAAGAAAAGGGTTTTCTATTGCAAAATGTAAGATCTTTTCAAAAAATAAGTTATATGGATATCAGAGATCTGGTGGCCTACAGTTCAGTATAGCAACAAGAAATAATTAATTAGGTTTATTAGCCTTTAACTGGATAAAAGCCCGGGCGCTTATGGATTTTGGGCGTTTATCTGGGCATATGCCCTGGGCATTTGCCCCGACATTTAAACGCCCGGGCGTTTTACATCACTATGCAGAATCCATCTGGAACAAATCTTTCTCACACCTACTAAATGTTCATGCAAAATCGATTGTATTGCAGTCTGCGGTATGCCAAGAGATGCCTCTATCCATCTGTAAGTCACATGCCGATCTTCTTTAATCATGTTGTGCATAGCATCGATGTTCTCGTAATGTCAACCGATTTTGGCCGACATTCATCACTGACGCACAACCACGACAAAATTCTGCAAACCAATTGTAAAAAGTCTTTTCTGAAGGTGCTTCATTACTAAATGTTGCACGAAGCGATTCTATGCATTGTTGTTGAGTAAGGCTTTTTTTTAAATTATAAAAAATAATCCAACGCAAACCTTCGTGAGTGATTTCCATTTTCCCACAATCTTGCTTCTTTTTAACGTTCACTATCAACAACCTAATCTGTCAATTACTAAGTTGCCACTGGCTTCTCAATAACAAACATCAATGTTCACAAATACAGTGGTGCCACAACTCACTAACGCCATCTATCGTTCGATTGTAAAACCATAAAAGGCAACCCTCATATAAAACGTATAATGATTCCTATTCTTAGTGTGGTAGTAATGAAAAAGTTAAAAGAATAATAAACTGACGGTAGCCTACTCACGTTAATCACAATAGCTCTATTGTAGTATTTATAATTATTATTAAAGCCCATTTGTTCATTGTTAGGTTCGAGTTATCTATATGTTAACCGCTGGATGCTTAGCTGTAAAATAGTATTTTTAAATAAAGTCCATTTGATTATTGTTAGATATGAGTTATTTATATTAACCGCTACAGTCCTAACTCTGAAACAGTATCTATAAAAAAAGCCATTTGTTCATTGTTTGGTTCGAGTTTTTTTTATGTTAACCTCTACAGACCTAGCGCTAAAACAGTATTTATAATCAAATGTCATTTATTAATTTTATATTTAAGTTATACTTGTTAGTTAATTATTTCTGACCTAGCTCTAATGATATCTATAACTAAAGGTAATTTATTCTTATTAGGTTTGAGTTCATTAATATGTTAATCACTTTAGGCCAACCTTTAAAACAGAAACCATAATTATTGGCCATAGTTAATGTGCGGGTTATTCATGGTAAATCAAAATACACCTGACTTTAAAACAATATTTTCAATTCATACATTCATTTATTCATTATTAGGTTTGAGTAAATTATGTTAACTGCTTCAGCCCTTGCTCTAAAACAGTAGGCCTATTCAAAATCAGAGGTCATTTATTGATGTTGAATTACTTCCAATGTTGCCCTTTTCTATAATACGGGGTTATTCTTGATGGACCCATTTAAAAAAATTCGTATTTATTAAAGTACAAATCCAAAATTAACAATCTTTATACCAATGAAAAGAGGAATGTCAAGGTTTTTTCCATACATTATAAGTGTTAAATGTGGCCACCGTTAGCTGCACAGCAAACATCTACGCGGTAGCCAAACTAGTCCCACACACGACAAAGCATATCTGCTGTTACTGAGTGCACTGCAGCAGTAATACGGTTCCGCGGATCGTTCAGAATTGTTGGTAAAGGTGGGTAAACAGCTTTACCTTAACATAATCCCATAAGAAATAGTCACACGGGGTGAGATCAGGAGATCTCGATGGCCAGAAGTGTAGAGCCAGGACTTATTTCCCCTGCGACCTATCCAGCGATGAGGTAGGAATTAATTCAAAAAGCCTCGTACTTGGAGGTGCCAATGGGCTGGGATCCATCCTGTTGGAAAATGAAGTTCTGTGAATCTTCAATAACTTGAGGGAACAGCCATTGTTCCAACATGTCTAGGTAGATTATTCCAGTTCTTTCCGCAAAGAAAAAAGGTCCATAAACCTTTGTCGGGATAAGGCACAGAACACGTTTATCTTCGGTGAGTCTCTTTCGTGTTGCAAAGTTGAATGTGGATTTTGCAATCCTCATATGCGAACATTATGACTGTGACTTTCCACTAAGGTGAAAAGTCGCTTCATCGCTAAAAATTATACGCTGTAGAAACATGTCATCCTCCATCATTTCTAGCTCATAACCACAAAATTCGATACGCTTCTCTTTGTCATTAGGTTTGAGTGCCTAATCGCTGTTTTCATTTGTCTAACTGGCATAAAGTAAAGATTTTAAGCAATAAATCTAAAATTGCATTATTAATCCTTTACTTTTATCATATTTAATACTGTAAATGTGGCCACGTCACGAAGGAGAAAAAAGTTAAATTATAGCTGTTACTGGAATATTTAATTTCCTCTTGAAGGCCTACACAAATTTCAGATCTCTATGATACCTGCCAACATGTAATATTTTTGTAATGAAACCTCTATAGTCATTATCGTCTTAAAATAATTAGGTTCCCTCGGGGAGGTCACACCTACCCTTTGATATAATGTCTATATAAAAATGAAACCCTTAATAAGTGTGTACTGAATAGCAGAATAGATCAAACTTAACAATTTCTAAGATTTAATGTGTTAAAAGTTAACACTAATAACCGATTTGTCTAAAAAAAAAAATCTTGGAGGCTTGTAACTGAAAAACTAGTCCAATTTAAAACTATTTTAGACAGTAAAGCAGGGCAAATTTTAAATTGGGCGAGTTTTCTCAACTTTTTATTACTGCCTACTCTTTAATAGTCATAAGTAGTGTAAAATTTTGTTATATTTAAATTCAGTGTAGTGACCATGTTTTACAGGAAATATAATATATTTTTGTTGTTTTCTAACAAGTGCGGAAGTGGTGGTTCAGATAAATTGTGAATAGTGCAGTGAACTCGATTCAATCATCTCATAAGCTCTTATGTATTCCAATCCCAAACCATCTTATGGAAGTGAGTTAGTGTTGTGTACCTCTTCAGCCGCTAAAGCATTTATTTTGTATTTCATAATGTTACTTTGAACTGTGTATATTTTACAATTTAGAGTTTCAGCAATAATTAATTATTTTTCACAGTATTATATGAGCATGTTATGTATGAATATCGAGTCGGAAATGTTAAATAGCGTATTGTGAAAATTAATACTGTACAATTTAGTCAAGTGATGTAAACATTATAATGTAGTTATTCTGTCTTTGTCTTTTAATATTTTTCATTTCAAGTTGAAAAATGATTTCATACACATGCTCTAAATAAGTAATTTGGATTTTGTTAACACATACTACTCGTACACTCTCATACATATATATCTCTATACTCATGCTGTAAACAGGATATGTTGTGTACACAATGTAGTATTACTATAATTATAATACACTATTATTAAACCTTGAGCTATTTGCATATATATTTTGTACAATATTTCATGTTTTTGATGGATGTTAAATACATTGGCCTAGTAAATATGTGAATACTAAACCCGTTTGAAATTTATATGAATTAAAAAGTAACAAAGGTTATGTTTTACTAAATTTTGTTCCAATTGATAAGTTGCTCTGCTTTAATTGAGATAAGCAATGTTGTATCCAACAATATTGATGTTCTGTCGAACTTAGTCTTATTTGATATTTATCTGTTATGAAGTGACAGAAATAAAATAACGGCTTATAAAATTAATTTTCAATATCTATTAATATTTTTTAAATCAGTTTATAATCTGCATCGACAGCAACCACTATACTTGCATTATTTCAAAAGTATTTAGAAGTAAGTAAGCTTATCACAGACATGTATTAATATAGTAACTCGTTTCATCACTTTTTGTAAATGATATTTCATAGCTATAAGTCATTTACTCCTCGTACCATTCTCAAAATATAAAATTATGTTAAAGAGTAACAACAAAAATAATATCCAGTCCAAACTCTTCTCTTTTAATGTTTTTTAAATGTATAGGTCGCAGATGGAAAAAATGCTAGCAAAGTTTTCGGCACCCCTCCCCAGTCAAAAAACATTTGTTTCGCGCGAAATGCAATAAAATTCTAAACAATAATTTTACTTTGTTCATTCAGGATTAATTATTGTTTTAATAAAAAGTTGTGCAGTAGGCCTACTTAATACATTAAAAATGTTAGGTAAAAAGCCATCACAATTCTTGATAATTTTACTAACAATGAAAGCGCAAGGACTCTGCAGATCTGATGTTACTTGAAAATGTTAGAGCTCCCAAGATCAACAGTTAGATTTAGAATTCTGTAGCATTCTTTCCAACTGCATCTTATAGGCCTATATTCTTTCCAAAAAGCAAAAATACAATCTTGAAAGTTACTCGAAGAAAAGTGCAAAATTTGGGGGACTTAAATTTATAAATATTTTATCCTCTATTTCTTTAGTTGTAATAGTTTAATCTTTTGATTTATACGATTTTCAATATTTAAGTTACTTTTCATATAATTTAAAAATATATTGACAAAAATGAATAATTTGTATATATTATGTGACTTCATTTTTTACGTTATGATATGTTTCGGGACCGTAATACCATCTTCTGGTAGCCTATTCATTTTGCTAGAGGACGTCATTTACACATTAAAAACATTTATGCACATATTACAAACACATATCAGGTGTGCACCATCCAACTGTTTGCAAAGCTCCATTCTGTGACTAGTGTCTTGCAAAATGTGGGATGGTCTGATATTTATAAATAGTATTTTTAATGTTTAAATGATAACCTTGGAGTGAATACCTGAAATTGGTTTTACTGTGTCACAAAATAATTTGTAACAAAATGTTACAGGACTTATTACTTTAAAATTTATTAATTTCAAAGTTATCCCGCTCTTTGAAAGAATGGCACGAGCTGAAAATGCCGCTATGTGAACCCTCGATATGTATTTGTCTGTTGTATTGTTATATAATAACCATGAATGTATAATTTAAGTCGCAATGTGTGGTTAGAATGTGTAGGTAAGTCTTTGTGCGGTGATATTGTGCAAAGTCAAGTGCAGTGAGTGTAGTGTATAAAATGAGTGGCTGGAGTTTACATCTTGGCCTGGGAGTTCTCCTTGCATTGAAGTAAGTTATAATGTTATGTTGTAGTATCCCACACGCAGTCAAACATAATTAATTTAAAAAATTTTACTTTTGAGTTGTTCATTTTGTTTCAAATTGTATAATAACCACCATTCAAAAAAGTTAATTAAACAGTAAAATGTTTTTATGAACCACTATTTCCAGGAGCATTTTTAAGTATTAAGATTAAAATCTATATATTATTTTGTTTGCTTTTAGCCGAGGTGGTAAGCCTGAAAGAAGCAGAAGAAAGACTTAAACAGCAGCATGCAGATCTATTATTGAGGGAGAAGGTTTTAGTTCGTAGACTAGCAGCAAAGGAACAGGAAATGCAAGAATATGCTGTAAGTAAAATACAACTAGTTTATAGGTAATCCTGATCCAAATCAACCACATGTAAAAGAAAACATCACAAAGTTCACAAACTACAATCAAGAAGTTGTATTAACTATAATGTGTTTAAGTGACAATATCACAGGATGACAGATAAATTGGCTACAATAACTAAATATTTTATTTGGAATAGATTGATTTTTTTTAAAAGACTCGCTTGCATGTCACTTGTAGTTTTATTAAGCAACCTTGCTTACGTACCTTGGTCGGATGAAACCCTGTGCCTCTTATCCTCCAGAGTTAGTGCCTTCTTCGCCACTTGATTACTGAATTTCAACTCCGCAGAGTTTTATGGGCTCCTGCATTTACTTAATTTGTGGCCAGAAATTGTTCTTTATTTTCGGCATTACTTCTCTCTGTGCGGATCATTAGTTGAGGGTGGAGATTAATTAATTA
>JAGFPH010000066.1:1121822-1135587 GCA_018207615.1 Philaenus spumarius
TATCTACATTACACCAACTTCAGTCGACCTCCGGTTTGCGCCAATCTTCTTCTTTTATCAAGGCCTTTAAAATAAGGTGTCACTCAATAGGGGTTCTCATTTAAAATTTTCGACTTACCCCCAAAATACCCCATTTTTGGGGGAGGGGTTGAAATTTACGATACGCCAAAAAACTCCATTTTTGATCATGTTAACAATCCCCAAAGCAAATCTGTCTATTTCCATTAATAAAAAATTTGGAAAACGATTGACCCTGAAGGCCATCCCTGTAACTTCCCGCTAAGTTTAATTACAAAAGTATGATGAAAGTTTGATAAACACTATTTTTGGAAATTTTGAACTGCCATAACTTTTGAATGAATCAACCGATTTTTATGCGATTTGCGGCAATCGATGCAGTTTTTTAAGTCCATTGAAAGAATCAACAACACAAATTTTTCAGATGAAAAGTTTCGGAGAAATTGAGGAAAAACACTTTTTTTGATTTTCTTTCGTTCACGATATCTCGCGAATGAATCAACAACAAAAATTTTTCAGATGAAAAGTTTCGGAGAAATTGAGGAAAAACAATTTTTTTTATTTTCTTTCGTTCACGATATCTCGCGAATGAATCAACCGATTTTTATACGATTTGCGGCAATCGATGCAGTTTTCCGATTCCATTGAAAGAATCGACAACAAAAATTTTTCTGTTGAAAAATTTCGGAGAAATTGAGAAAAAACACTTTTTTTTATTTTCTTTCTTTCACGATATCTCACGAACGAATTAACCGATTTTGACCGGACTGGTAGCGATCGACGTCGCTTTTCGAGGTTAAAAGCTGATTAGATTTTGGAATTGATCGGTAAAGCCGTTTAAAAGTTATTCCAAAAAAACCTGATTTGAAAAAATTTTATTTCTTAGTTTTTTCGAAATTTCTCAGAACCTACTGGTCCGAATTAGTTGAAATTTTCAGGAAATCTAAGTTTGATGGAACTCTTTAGAACGCCGTTTGGTAGGATCCAATCGGTTAAGCGGGTCACATACTTACATACACACACACATACATACAGACAGGATGACACCCTCTCGGGAGTGGTCAGGGAAGATTCCTAGGACCTCAAAACGTCGAGATCTGATGAATACTCGATTTTCGAAAAACGGGGTGAAACCAATAACTTCCCGATTTTAGAAAATTTTCAATTTTCTTAGCGGGAAGTTAAAAAATAATAGGGGGAGGTTCGACTTTTAAGACACCTGGTATGTGTATGTTGCCGTTAACCCTCTAACTGTCAGACCACTCAAATTGAGTGGTCTCAACGCCCTGCCGTAGTGAATTGTGTAGTCTGTGACAACTCAACTTGTATTGAATATTTCACCCACTAAAAATCATCCAATCGCAATAAATCAGAAACCGTTGGAAAGGAAATGATCTAAGCTTTAACTTTTGTATTTACAAGTTTTTTCTAAAATGTATATTTACATACGTAATCATCGTTGCAGTTTTTGAGTTTTCTAAAAGCCAATGTCTCGCGAATTTTAATGTGCCGAAACTACCTTTAATTCCAGTTTCTATGTCTCTCAATACAGCCCGCCCGTTATTTTTCTGAGTTATATCTGTATACTGAAGGATTCATTACACTTTTACCTATCTGAAACTTCCACACAATCAAAAATCGGACAAATAGTTCAAAAGTTGTGGGGCGTTTTGTAGACCCTTGCAATTGGTCAGATTTCAACCAATAAAACAGCACATTTTGTGTTTGAGATATTGTGACACTAACGTCCATGTCACAGAGAAAATAATAAAATAAGAAATAAATCAGCTGTTTCCTATAGTGACTAAAGACACAGAGGTTTGGTCTAAATGAATAATGACGCAATACATAAATAATATTAACCATTTATAATTTTTATATATACATTTCTAAATGACGCAAAGTAGTTACAGTAGAATCATTTTTTTTTATATGAACAAATAATAAAACATAAAAGCAGACTGTAAAAGTAGGTAATATAAAAGCAGACTTAAAAAAGAAAAACATATTAATATATGAGCGTGTGTAAAAGGTGAAAATTGTACAGAAACTTTGTTTCAACGAGTGGTGCGTTATAAGCGAACTATAAAGCGGTATTTAAAATTATAAACAGTTCGATAAATAAATAAAAAGGAATATAATAACAGGACATAGCACAATTTAATATGTATCGAGAACTTAATATGATAGTATGTACAGTGATCATGGAAGCAATTAGAAGAGAGAGAGGGGATCAATCTGTGTATGTGAAGGAACACAGATATCAAAAGATACGGAACGCAACAGAACGTACTAATAGCAGTGGAACGAAACAGAACGTAGAAGGAAAGGCAGGGACTTCTATCAAGATGGCGATATAGTTCATGTATGTTGCATGAAGCCGGCGTGTATTATTGCAAGAAAAATGTAGTTTTCTTTGTAAAGTGGTGACAAATTTGGTCTCAATGTGAAGTAAATGTACTTTAGAGGTGGCGTGATTGAAGAAATTAGAACTGATCATGTAAATTGGCTGTTTCTCGACTGATAACTTTTCGATGTGCTTTGGCGGGACTAGCGTGGGGTAGGCTTCAGGAGTGAATTGAATTTACGACGAAAATCCTAGGTAAAGAACAGTGCGACGAATAAAACAAGTGAAACTGTAAGTAAAAATGGCCATTGGACATATTTTTAGTCTGCAGGTATTAAAATTTTTCATTTTATTAAAAAACTAACTTCATTTAACTTCTATTGCGTCATTACTTAAGGTATGGTTCAGGAAACTTTGTACAACTGTAAATAATTTCTTGACTTGTTTGTATATATGTATCACTATGTTTATGTTTCTTAATTGCTGTAAATATCCATTTTTGATCATGTTCGAGTAAATAATTGTTGTCTTGCCGCAATGCCTTGAATTTCTTTATATAGCCACGAATGTCCATTTAGCCACTACTTTAATAGCCAGGTTCCCACCCCTAAGAAAATTAAACTAATTAACAAATATTTATCAGTGATTAATAATTACAAGTAAATATATGCAGACTGAGCATAAGTGAGGTTATATGTGGATTATCGTAAATATTATGATCATTATTTTATAGTAGTATTGTGGGAATTTAAGTAGCCTAAGGTGAATTTAAGTAAGGTGAATTTAAGTAAGGTGAGTTGAAGTAAGGTGAAATATATAATATTGTTCTACGTTGAAGTTGGGAGAAGGATGTTATGGAGAGTTAAGGTGGGTGATGATTTATTATTATTGAAGTGAGGCAATAGGCCTAGGAGGTATATAAGTGATTTTAAGTATTACATGAGCGACGACTTTTGTTTTTATGGTGAATGAGATGATGAAGAGATATTGATAGTTATTAGATAATCCACATATAGCATTTTTTATTTTAATTTAAAATATATTTTTTTTTATTTTTGAATTTTTTACCGAATCCCATTTTTTTTTACACAGTATAACTTATTTTTATTTTTAATTTTTGTAACCTTCCGTTACAGAATGGCTTTCCCAACGTGGGGCTGAAAAACGAAAGAAGCAATTATTTTTATTTTTTGTAACCTTCCGTTACAAAATGGCGCCCAACGTGGGGCTGAAAAACGAAAGAGCTATACTTTTATTTTTTGTAACATCTGTTACAAAATGGCGCCCAACGTGGGGCTGAAAAACGAAAGAAGCAATTATTTTTATTTTTTGTAACCTTCCGTTACAATATCTCTTATAATTCGAATTATTTCAATAGACTTTTTTATATCTATTTATAGACCAAAGTTAAATTTTTCGTTTGGTATAAAGCAAACTAAATTTGACTGGTTAGGTGTTATTCAAACAGCAGTTGAAATTTCATATTTGCACAGAATTCATACTACCGCTTGAGATTGCAAAATAAGGCTGTTTCCATTGTCTTCAACAGTCATATTTTGAATTTCCTTTGTCCGCACGAGATTTCATTTGTTTCATCTCACTTTCGTAATTCAATTGATTTTAAGTAAAACTCTTTTATGATATGGTAATATACAAGTATACAATTCAATTCTTTGATTTATTCTCTACACTTTGTTATAATAATATTTCATTTTTGGGCAAAGCATATATTAGTAAATTATGTTACAACTAGGCCTAGTTTTGTTAGCAATTGTGTATTTGGAACATAAAAACTGGTGTTTTCAAAATAAGAAATTTGAAATAGATAAATGTTTTTATACATTTCTATTTAGAACTAAATTGCAAAACTTTTTTAAACTTACGAAAAAATTACAAAAAATGTTTACAACTTGTTATGTACGCCTAAAGTTTAAACTTTTTCTTCCGTTACTGAACATTATTTGTTTCATGAGCTAATAACTTTTACAATTTTACATGAGTAAATTTTTTACTGGCATATATGAATTCTTTGATCGTTTTCCTACAAAAAAGCTATGGAACACTTTTGGATTGGGATAGAATTACTATTTTTGGCGAATTTTTGAAAAATGCTTGTAAAACGCTAAAAACGGCTTTTCATTGGAAAAAATTAACATTGACAGTTGTAGGGTTAAGGCAGGTAAAATAAATTAAACATCATTTTAGGTTAGGCCTAGACTGATGATGTACCAACACATATCTTGAATGTATTTACATTCATTACCATAGCAACCATTGAATAAAATAACAGATAAAACAGAGTTGATTCGGATGTCCAGCTGAATACAAAATAATATTTTATGTTAGGCCTAGACTGAACCAACACATGTTTCAACGCACACAAACCAATAAAAACTTGCATTATGGAATTTAAAAATAAGAAAAAACTATGTTAAATCCTTATTAAAAATACATAAGACATACAGTAGAGCGTCGAAAATCCGAACTAATTGGGACCTAGGGGTGTTCGGATTATCAATTTGTTCGGATTTTTGAAAATTATCAAGAAAATGGCATTTAGGCTAAAATATATGCCCTTTTATCGATTAAAGTGGTGAAACAGTACAAGCAGTAATGTAATTACAAAACAGTATGTAAGACTACTTACATATTATGATTTAGAAGAACCTGCACATACAGTAGGGCCAACATGATTACACTTGTAACTCTCAATTACAGTACAGTACATAATTAAAAGTTCACTTGTACAGTATAGTTAACACAATCGAAAAATAAAAAAAATACTGTAAAGTACACTACTGTATGTACGACACACTGTTATAATGATTACACAAAGAGAAATGGATGAACGCTGTTTTTACGCTGTTTGTTTACTGCTACCGCTAAAACAGCTTATTAGCGTGACAGTGAAAATACTGACAGCCAGTCTGCTGTGAGGGCGTGTGAGAGCAGGTATTAAGAAGTGTTTAAAAAGAGAATAATATCAAACGGCGATGAAGATTTTTGTGACATTTTTAACAACGCAATGATTAGAATTTGCGAAAACGAAATTTTTGCAGGGGCTGCCTCGGAACGCGTTCGAATTTTTGACGTTTCGGATTATTGACGTTCGGATTATCGACACTCTACTGTAATATTATAATTTAATAGTGAGCCTATTTATTAATAATGTACGGTTATTGATAGTGAGTAACCAATTTTAACAGCTGATTTCAAAATATGAAACAATTATTAAATAATTATAACTGTTGTTATAAAATGTACAAAATAATTTGATTTGAACATTTAACATTATTTACCATCTTACTTTTGAGGTTATTATTAATCCTACACCTTTATTATAAATAAAACATAACATATTATGTTTTTAGAAAGTTCCATCGGAGGTTGGCGTGCGGAGCCACCCATCGGGGAGGGTTGGTCTCCCCTATTTAATCTTATTATGTTATATTAAAAAATTATAATCAGCTGCTATGCCTAATTGATTTCTTATTTGCCAAAAGCAATTCTCATAAAAATACTCTCGCAGCATTCTAGAAACCTATGTGAATTAAAATAAAAATAGTTTCAATTTTTATAATATACAATAAATTCTTCATTTTTTTGTGAGGTAAAATGTAGCAGAGAGATAGGCGGATTTATGTTCTTCAGCTGTGGGTAGCTGGCAGAAAAGGTTGATTGTCGGAATGGCAGCTGAATAGAATGGAAGGCGGGTATATAGGACCTACTATATTTCTAAAATATTTAAATTACATCATAAGTTGTTTGGTTCTAAATGACTTTGTAAATACACTTATTACCGATGTTAATGTGGGAAAATGGTATAAAGAAATTTACAACATTGACTAACTACAATATTTATTGGTTTTTAACGGGCATGAAATACATAAGCATTTTAATATATATGCTAAATTGTGTGTTTAACCAGTTAATAGAGAAATTTTTAAACTATGAAAATCATTTAAAGGGAGCTATATTATTTTCTATTAGGTTCGGACACATTACAAATATAATAGTAGAGTATACAGTATTAGATAAAATCTCCTTTAACAATCCCTAAGACCCTGTATTCTGACAAATCTAGTAGAAAATATAAAATATCCTTAAAAATAACATACAGTCAAAAATATACAATAAAAACATTATATTATTAGAACAACCCGTACCATAAACAATTACACCCCTGGACACACCATAAACAAATACATCTTTTGATAATAAACTAAACAAAAATTCTATAGCCCATCCATCTATCTTACCAGCTTGTCATGATTTGAGAAAATAAAACAGAATTAAACATTTAAAACATAACGTAATTAAAATGTTCAGAAACACTAATAGACAATACAATATATAAAAGTAAATCAACTATTAATAAAAATAAACTACAAGTTATTTAAATTGATTTCAACAATAAGACCGAGTTTATCCTTGCTTGGCAGAAGTACAAAACTTAATATAATATAATAAGCAGTTTCCTTATAAGTAATTATAACTAAATTTATCTAAATATGACTAGCGCACCTTGTGGTAGATCATCACAGAATTATTAACAAAGGACAAACACAATCTTTACTGGAATGATTACATTATTGTAGGTGGGACTATCGGATCATACTTTACTCTAATATAGAGAACATTTAGTTTGTTGTAATGAATGACTAGCAAAGTAATTTCTTCAGCCCTGCAGGAATAGAATGGAAGAAATATAACAAAGTATTGGGGTAATGAGATTCTGATGTTTAACTGTCATAAAGATTAGCGGTGTCCATCTTATGACTTTAGTAGTTTCCACACGCTCGACCACCCTCATAGGTGAAATAAACTTATAGAACTGAGCGAATATCAAGAAAGAATCGATATGATCGAAACAAAATCATTTCAACGATAATTAAAACAACTTAAACGTCATAAATGAACCCAACTGAAGTGACCGTTCCTTAGATCTAAAATTTTGACAAGTATTCAGGAAATTTTATACTGCCACCAAGCAAAGAGGAGGGCAGGACTAGGAATGACGGACTGGCAAGAGAGAGGGGGAAAAGGGGTCCGGGCCAGGAATGGGCCGCGGGCCACCTGCGACCCTCAGCTTGGGAATTTTGAGTAAAATGCAAAAGTCAGATCATAATTTTGCAAGTTACAGAATTGGATGTCATGGCGCTGCAGATCTCCAAACTCGGGTAGCAGTTGCACTTCCTTGGGACACTCAGCAGCAGGAGACATCTAAAATATAAAACACAAAACAATCATTAAACATAACAGTTGGACTTCCTCTGGAGACATCTATTTTACTTGTATATAAAACATACCCCTCAGTCGGTCTGTTTATAACTCAAAAACCACTGATCTGACATAAAGTCTGCTCTATTACATTTTATCTGGAGAGGTTTTTGGATCTAATTCGGTTCAATACCACCCAAATTTAAAAATATGTTTACATATAAAATTAAAAAATCTCAAATTTTAGGAGTGTGTAAGATTGACTTTAAATGAAAAAGAGAAGTTTTTTAATTCAAATTATTGAAAATGGAATGTGAGTTAAAATTTAGAAACAAGCGAGTTTAGGGATAATTCAGAACCAAAGTTATTATCTTAAAATGAAACTAGTGGCAACTTGCAATAACCTCATAATTTTAATAAAAACTAACAAAATAGTTAAGGCAATAATATTAGACATAAAAATCTTCAGGTAATTTTTTAATTCAAATTAGTGATTTTTATAACCTAAAGAAAAATTATACAATGTTTCAATAACCAGAAAAACAAATTATACACTCGTACCAAATCTAGAAATCCATTTAAGATTTGAGTAAGTTTATCACTTTGTAAAATTATGTGAATCTGCCTTTTCTTGTTATAGGCCAGTCAGAAGGGGTAAATTTAGACCAAAAGTTCCAGTAATTTACAATACGGCTGATTTTTTTTTTATAAGTACATTAAAGTATGTAGATTAACATAAAAAAAAAGTTTACCAGTCTATCAATTTCCCAAAGTAGAAAAAAAATCGATTATCATTTTTTTTCTATTATCTTTAATATTTCGAGCTGGGATGAAGATGGAGACAAATAAAAAATACCACCGTGTAAGGGAGGTATTTTTCAACAAAAAAGGTAAAATGTATTTATTTCGTCCGAGCAATGGTTTGTCTGGAAAAAATTCGATAATGCAGATATGTATTTTGCAGCAGGGGAAATCACTAAAAGGGGACATCTTATTCATATATGAAGCGTTGGCTCATTCTAAATTAGCCGAATTTTAATATATCGAATTGAAACTTGACGTAGGAGTTAAAATATATATTTTAAACATTTGTGCAGAGTCTCAGCTTGTTATCTTGAAAATGACCCGATCTAGGAGTCGATTTCGATTATCGATTTTAGGAGTACCGGACCCACGAACTAATTTCAATCTATTCCAGTTTCGTCAATTTTTGGAATATCAACATCAAATTTGTTTTACAAGTTGAGTACATCAGTATAAATATTCTTAGTAAGTATGAACGATTTTTTTTCATGTTATTTTTAAAAACGAGGCGCTTGAAAATAGTCTTCTGTTTTACCTATAACACCTTTGGATTCAACGACTCCATTTTCAACATTTTTGAACATATCGATTTAAAAATTGGTACATACAGAAGTTAAAAACACAATTGTTTTTTGCTATACTTATTTTAAAAACTATATTTAAAAAATTGACTAATCTGCAGCCGATTAACTCAAGCATTTTGATGAAAAATCTAAAAAGGTCTAAAATTATACTTTTTTAAGTTACTTGTGCTTTGAAAAGTAAATAATAAAAAAGGTTTATACTCCTTGATCTTGTTTGAATCTATATATTTAACTTGTAAAAAAACCTTCAGGTTGATATTTTGAAAATTTTCTAAACTGGAGCTGTTTAAAATGAATTAATGGGTCCGGTACTCCTAAAATCGAGAAACCCATTGATAAGTCAAGTGGCTCTAGATCGGGTCACTTTCAAGATAACAAGCTGAGACTCAGCATAAATGTTTAAAATATATATTTTAACTCCTATATCAAGTTTCAATTCGATATATTAAAATTTGGCCAATTTAGAATGAGCCAACGCTTCATATATGAATGAGATTTCCCCTGCTGAAAAATACATACCTGCATTATCGAATTTTTTCCAGACAAACCATTGCTCGGACGAAATAAATACATATGACCTTTTTTGTTGAAAAATACCTCCCCTACACAGTGGTATTTTTTATTTTTCTCTATCTTCATCCCAGCTCGAAATATTAAGGATAATAAAAAAAAAAATGATAATCGATTTTTTTTCGACTTTGAGAAATTGATAGACTGGTAAACTTTTTTATGTTAATCTACATACTTTAAGGTACTTATAAAAAAAATCAGCCGTATTGCAAATTACTGGTAATTGTAACCTATACCGACTGGGCTATTAAGGAAGGTTGAATTTGTGTGTATTAGTTCTGTATTTTTTTTTATTTGTCTTGTATGGGAAAAGTTCTGAAATTGGTTTTAACCCTTGTAGTGCCAAAGTCCGAAAATAGTGTTGAAAAATGCCAACGTCCGTAAATAAGGACGTCTCGAAAAAAATTACTATACTACATTTTTATTTTTTGTCAAATTTAAATAATATTACACCAAAATATTGTTAAAGAAACGTAGATTGCAAAAAAAATATAATTTTATATAGTATTCAATAATAGTAATTGGCTGTAGCGAAGATAAAGAAGGCTGTGACATTTGCGCATCACCTGGTTGGTCGGGACTATTCCTTGCACAGATGTGTGTTTCCATGTGTACTTTTAGTAGAAAATCCCAAAATTTAGTGTGTTTGTAAACATTTAGTTACTTTTTCTTGTAATATCAATTGTTATGAGGAAAGAATGTTTTTCAAGTGTGATTTTCATGACAAAATAAAAAAAATTGGGAAAATATTGGTGAGTAGAATTATATTTAAATTTTTTAGTATTTACAATTAACCAAACGGCAACATAAAATATAATTGTAGGAAATTTAGTTCTAAGCAATATTATTAAATGATCAAATTATGTGAAAAATTAGGATTTTTATACACCTTTTTGTAAAACGGTATCAAATGGCTTAAAACGGTCTGGCATTTTTCAGCAGTACCAGCAGAATCGCTGGCATTTTTCAGATGTTTGTTGAATTTTTGTTCGTATGAATGTCTTGTACAATACAGTAAAATTCCCTGAGTATGAGAGCGGAGTTAATTTAAAGTTGTTTTTTCACTTTTTCTTAACTATCTTGGGAAATATTGAGTTAAGCATAACTAAAGCTATACAAAATTAAATTCTTTTCAAAAAGAGGTCTTATTAATTTTTACTTATGGTCTATAGTCTTGGAGATGAAGTTGGGGGAAAATAAAAAATGTTTAATCGGAATTTTTGGCTTTATTTGTACACTTATCCAAACATAAAATACACATAGGAAACGTTTCTCATTTTTTTACATTTTACACATGACGGTTTATTTCTCCAAAAAATATCTTCAATAGAGTTCATATAGAATTTCTCCTCGTACAGCAATGGTCCATTTATGCAGGATCCTTGGCAGTTGGTGCAAACAGAGCTTCATTTCACACAAGCTTTCAATGACAGCCACATAACCCCCTTACAAGTACCTGTGTATCTATAGAAAATTGCTCTTAAAACATAGTTTAGGGCTGGAGAGCCAAAGGTTTTATTGGCTCCAAAGTGCCATCCTCCCCTAGCCTATATCTCATGTGTTCTAATGATAATGTGTCTCCCAGCCATTCCTGTACACTCTGAATGAATGATGCTTTGCAGATCTTGTTGTTGGAGGGAGTGAGGTAAGGTTAGGTGTGAGCTTTTTGGGGATTTAACTAATTTAGAAATTCATTGATGGTGTAGTTAACACTCAGTCGAGGCCGTGCCATAAATATCTTCTCACCTGCTACTGATACCATATCATGTGTCGATGATGAATCATAAAATATGGTTGCTATGTCCTTTAGTTTAGTTTGTTGTTTCACAATTAATTGTTGTTTTGCCTTTCCTAAACATTGCAAAGGTAATGTCACATCCACTGAAACTATAAAGAAAGAGAATGCTACTGCTAAATTCAAGTTTTGGAGTTCCTGGGACAAAAAAATCTGTGTTTTTGCCTTTCCCCATCCAGGCTTGATGAAGAAGATGTTGTTAATTAATTGCTGGTGATAGTGCTTCCTGCATCTATAATTTTTTGTGAAAGTAAGTTAATCAGCCTTGTGTTGTTGTTTTCATTTAAAATTGTGCTTGTTGAGTGGGCACCTTCATATGCAGTTCAAAATGTATATCTGTAACCACCTACTATTCATTAGAGGAATATATGAATTCTGATTTAAATAAATAAATGTTAAATTTTAAGAAATGATAAATTTTAAGAACTGTTAAATTTTAAGAAATATGTTAAATTTTAAGAAATGTCAAATTTTAAGAATTTAAATTTAATGGACTATTGCTAATTACATTGTAAACAAATGTTTAAAAGCAAAATAAATTTATTCTATTCTATTCGCTTTTGCTCTACTCTTTTTTTACTGATTACATCAGTGTAGCCATCAAAAACGACTGTTATTTCATAGTCATAGTGCTTCTTGACATATTACTGGCAAATAGAAGAAAAGGTAGAACCAAGGCTCCACGTCACCCTGTGAAGAAGAAATCCACCATTGATAACATTAAAAATGTTTGGAATAATCAAGTTAATGTTCGTTATTGGGAAAGAAAGCAGATTTTTTGGTTTTGGTCATCCCTCCACCGTCAAAAAGAGAGAATGGATAGGTTGCTAATTCAAACTCCTAAAAGATACTAAATCTTCATAATTTTTCTTAGTGATAACTATTCTTTGAAATCCAAGCAGACGGTTGGCAACCACTGCTTCATTGTTAATTTTAACCATAACGAGTCATTGACGCTCAGGAATGAACCTTGTTCTTATAGTTCAGTCATTTTAGTCGAAAAATGTACTGTTTTCAAAAATGTGTCATACAAGCAAGAGAATTTGTACAAATTACCTCTTTGGCATCCTGATTGAAATTCTATAAAGTCCCCGAAAAAAACAGTTGTGCTCAAGCTGCCATCATGGAAAATGGTGGCCAGAATACCATTTTTGGCTTCTACTAGCTTAACCATTAAGTTTAGAGAAAAAACGTTCAAATAAAAATTGCTTCTCATGCAATTATCTAAATATTTGTTATCTAGAGTTTTTTTTTGTGACCGTAAAAAGGCGTAAAAAGCCGTTTAAATTTTGGTTCAAGGGAGCATAGGTTTGTGCAATAAAACTATTTAAAGATTACATAATTGAAATAGCATTTTTAGGAAAGTATTTAATAGAATGCAAGGTGTTGTAAGCAAATTGTAATAATAATAATCACATAATACTAATTTATTTTACAGTTTATTGTTTTAAAAACATATGAAATGTTCAGAAAGGATTGTTTATGTTATTCTTGACAATTAATTCATAAAGACAATATGTTCTTTTCAATATCATCAATATAAACAATATTTGTATATTGAAATATACAAATGTTCAATTTAATCAAAATAAAAACACTCACTACTATACAGCTTATAGGTGATGATAAAACCACCCAGGTTTTTCACCTATGCCTATGAAAAAAAAAAAACTATACAGCTTAGTCATCGTTTTCTTCACTGTCGGTGTCAAAATAATTTCTACAAGTTAAGCCTTGACAAGTGGTGCACATGGGTAAACATCACAGCCCTGATTTAATGCACTGATGTCTTACAGCTGCAAGATTCGAGTTTTAATAACTCTGGTGGTGCTGGCTGAATAGACGAAGGCACTGGAACTAGCATGTTGCTATTTAGATTCCACCCCAATAATGTTGGTTTCAACATGTTGCCCATCCAGTGTTGAACTTCTTGTAAGTATACTCGAAACGAGTGTTGGGCAGCGGCTGCGCTGGTTCTAGGGAGTGATGCCAGGTCAAATGTTTTATTTATGAGCTGTTATGATATTATATTGTTACTAGGGGCTCTGCCCCTGGACGCTTCGCGTCCCAACCCCGCCTCGGCCTTCGGCCTCAGATGGCTGCTTCGCTTCGCTCGCAGTTGGAAAATTCGCTAAAGAATCTAGTTAATCTTTGGATCGTTTGTACATAGTTGATCGAAAAAATCGTCTCAGCCCAAAAGGTGTTTCCAAAATTAAAAAATGTTAAATTCTGGCAATTTTCCCAAGAGTTTCTCGTCGAGAGCTTTAATTCAAGTATAAGGTTGATGGGGTTCCGATTACGGGAAGTGCCTAATAATTAATGTCAGTGAATCAGTGAAATCGTCTAGCTTTAAGGACGTTTGGCGGAGCCTCCCTTCTCAGATGAATAGTGGCTAAATGGATGATTGGATCTTAAATCTGATGAAAA
>JAGFPH010000066.1:1135597-1151985 GCA_018207615.1 Philaenus spumarius
CTTGCTAAATGCGCTCAAAGTGGAAAAATGAAGAAATTTAAAAAATCTTTCCCGCCCAAAAGGTGCTTCCAAAATTAAAAAATGTTAACTTCTGGTAATTTTCCCAAAAGTTTCTCGTCGAGAGCTTTAATTCAAGTATAAGGTTGAAGGGAGTCCGATTACGGGAAGTGCATAATAATTAATGTCAATGAATCAGTGTTACCGTCTAGCTTTATATAAGTAGATATATCTGACTTCATTCAGACTTGTACTCTTCTGGTAGCCATACAGATTTAGTAGAAATGTCTCTCCGGCAAATATAATGTATTCTTTTGAGGCTGAAGGCAGATTGGACACTTTTACAGTAGTCTTCAGGTCTGGATTGTTCTTGAGGGTTGTAATACATCTGATTTTTCCCTGATGTGGTGCCACATCCAGTCGCAGCATGTGCAAAAAGAAATACATCACAGATTTCACCTAGGGCTCCTGTTTTGAAGCTGGAAGATAGAAGAATATTGTATCAGCCAAGGCTGCCTTTGAAATAAACAGAACTAGTAGGTCGGTGTCCTGACCAACAACGACAACATTAAAACCCACTTTTGCTCTATCAATGGCTGTTGAACAATAAGACAGTCAGCGTCTGCTTCTGCTTAGCTAACTAGAATGTTTGAGTTCCTGTTTAATGATCCCATATTGCATTATGAGTATAAAATAAATTTAATTAATAGGTTTGATGTAAGGACTAACCTTGTTTGCAAATACAGTGAGAACAAACTTTGCTGGTCTGAACACTTCCAGGACTCGTTGGATCACTTCTTTATAAGATGATTTAGGAATGTTGGTTTCAAAGCTGACATAAGAGAAATCTGGTTCAGGAGTTATGTGGATCGTCATGTAGCAACCCTAGTTGTAAAAGAAAAAAATAATGCCTAAGTTAATAAGTAAGATATACATTTTTTTAAACTCAGTTTTCTGAGCTATAGTTGGTTAAATAAAAAATATACAGTCAGTTATGGCTCTAAACAGTTGGGTTTAGAAAAAATATCCAAGATTAACTTATTTATACACAGTTTAATAGATCTCTAATTATAAAAACATTTGTACTTCTTCTTTAATATACAAAATAAGCGTGTTTCAAAAAATGATTGAAAAAATTTTCTAAGACTACATATTTAAGTTAATTACATATTTAAACAAAAACAAAATTCCAATGTGTTGTAAGTACGGCTTTATGTGAGACAGGGGGATATCTGATGCTCTGTTTGATCTGACCAAAAACATCAATGATGTTATTAGCTGTAATAAGCGTAGCATTGTGGTTTTTGTGGATCTTGCTAAAGCATTTGACTCCGCTGACAAGGTGACTTCTTCACAAATTGAATTTAACTGGTTGTACAAGAAAGTCTTACTCGTGGTTTGAAAGCTACCTGTTCAATAGGAAGCAGATTGTTTCTATATGTGGGGTAAATAGTGATAGTTGTTCTGTCGACTATGTTGTGGTTCAGGTAAGTACTTTGGGGCCACTTTTATTCTTGATTCATATAAATAATTTGAACAAATTAAATATTAAGGGCAAATTCTTTCTTTTTGCTGATGACACGGCTATTTTATTTGATGGGGAAAGTTGGAAAGAAATACATAAAAAGGCGTAGAAGGGTTTGGTTTCGGTGAAAACGTGGTTTGACCAAAACGTGTTAACTAGCTCTATAATGTTTTCAAATCTAAATTTCTGCCAATTTCGTTGAGAGTTTGCACTGATCTAAAGGTAAATTATTTAAAACTGAATTCTCGTGGAGATTATATCAACAAGATGTGTTATGCAAACATAATGAAAGTGTTGATTATTACCGTGGAGTAAGGTTTGAAAATGGATGAAATGGACAGAACAAGTCAAATGTGTAAAGCAAAAAATACGCCAATTAATTTACATATCTCAGCATCTTAGTGAAATCCTTAATATTCAAGAGCTGAAACTATCTTACTATGAATATTGTCAATCATTATTTATGGGGGGTATAATAACTGGCGGGGGGGGGGGTGCCTTTAAATCAATTCTTGAACCTCTTAACATAATTTAAAAATCTATACTTAAAGCTGCATTGTGAAAAGGCCGTTGTTTTTCTATCGAGTCACTTTTTGACGAACTTAAGGTTATGAATCTAAGACAAATTTATGTCAAAACTCTAGCAATTTATATTTTTTTAATTACCGAGATATTTGCGAAGTTACCGAACATCAACATTTGACATGCAGCTCAAAGTCATTTGGAATTTTAATTAATAAATGAAGTAAGACTTACCCTGTTACAAACTTGCATTATATAGCTCATGTTTTATTCAGGAATCTTCCTGATAACGTACATGTTTAACAACTTTAAACTTCAGATTGTTAAGAAATATATTACTAATTAGCTTCTCGACTTGGCTAATTAGCCTACTGAGAATGTCATTGTATCCATCTACAGATAGCAAATTTATTAACCCTCATCTATTGACATATCTTATCTCGTTTAGTAATATTTTCAATATTTAGTATGTTACTGCAGTTATAATTTGTCGACCTGGGTTAGTTTTTTTCGATATTGGCTTGGATTCCTCCTTTGGGCACTTCAGACTTAAACCTTTTTTGAATTTAAACTTTCTTGAACGTACCATAGCCTTAAAGTAAAGGTGATAAGAGTGTTGTAACTAGCTCAGATGCGACTCGTGCCCACGCTCAGGCTAATGCCTATGAGGGCACAATTTCCTTTTAATCGAAATGTATTTGTTTATAAATGTCTATTTACAAAATTGATTTAAATAATTTCATATGACTCTTTAATAAAAAAAAAAACTGGACTATAATTAAAAAAGTTTGACCTTGAAATTTCCTTATGTGTGCGTGTGAAAACAAACTAATGCCTCTTGATATCAAATTGTACAGATAATTATGTAATATAAATTAATTCTTGTTTCAATCATAAGAATAGTTGTTCACCCTTTGTGTAACAACTGGGTTTCTTTATTATTCTACATATATTAAATAATTAATAATAATGGAATCTAATAAATAAATTCGTTCAACATTTTTTAATTTAGAAAATAAATTAGGTATTCAAAATGTAACTTGCTTTACATGTTTTAAATGTTAATGATTTAATAGATTTCAAACAGATATAAGAATCAGTAGACAGAGTACTATAACAAAGATGCTAGAGAAACTAGGATTAGATGGTAAAATGACTAAGTTGACTTATACTCGATCATAAGTGAAATTTGTGGGAAAACTTTCAGACCTATTTCGAGATAAAAATAGGACAGACAAGGAGAATGGTTCTTACCATTATTATTCTTTTGCATCCCAGAAGAAGCAATAAGAGAACGGAGACTTGACGGAATAGGCTCAGGTCGAAAAGAACTGGGATCTCATTCGAATATCACGTTTATGCGGGTGAAGTAGTGCTTTTTACCAAAGATATCATAACATTAAATACACAAATTAATATAGTAACGGATATTGCACACACAAAAAAAAAAACTGGTTTATTTAAGAAACAAAAAAGAAATATAATTTGAAAAGTAAGAATATTAGAGTGCAGTTACAAAATAGGGAGACAGAATGTTAAAAACCAAGTACGGGGACATCAGGAGAGCTAAATTTTCAAATACCTGGGAGAAAATCACTCTGAATAACAATGAGAAGATGGTGGCAAAAGAGCCAGAAAGATGGAAAAACCATCAGAATCTGTTAAACAGAACTGAGATTCTCTCATACGGTACCAAGCAAAGTACAGGCAATACAGCATGGTAGTTACGCCAGAATAATTATATACTAATTACCTTCTCTTAGATGCTGTCGTACAATCCTTGTTTTTGCCATCAATTTTATAACATGACGGCCGTTTCAACTATTTTTTCAGTCATTATCAAATGTTTGCGGTTAGCGCACTCGGAATGTTGTTAAACATTAATTTAAACCACTACACATATTTACATATATACCAGGTGTCTTAAAAGTCTCCCCCCCCCCTTTAACTTTTGCTAAAACAAACAAATATCCTTTGTAGAACGATACTAACTTAGCCCAAAGTATCTTTTGAAGCAATCGGAAATTTTGAGTGTCCCCTAAAAATGGGGGATTTTGGAGGCAACTCAAAATTTTTAAGGGGAAGTATGGTCATGCGATACCTCGTTTTAAAGGTATATTTTTAAGACTAGGAAAATGACATAAATAAAATAAAAATCGGACCACCCAAAAAAAAAATAGTGGCCATAAACGTGTTGAAATAAATCGACATAAAGTTGCTAATATCTCGAAAAGGAAGAGTTTTTAGAAAAAATTTCAAGAGACAAAAAATGTTTATTTCAAAGTGCTTGACCTAAAATATTGCTTCCAAATTGATTTCGTAAATTTTAAGTCGATTCCTACATCTTGGAAAATTTTGTAAAAAATCAAATTACAACAATGCAAAAAGGGACCGATAATGAATGCCTTAGAAGAATATGAAATATACAAACAGCAAAAAACAGATGCTCATATTTTATTAAACAGCAAATCCCTATTCCAATCTCACACACTGTTTGGAACCTACAAAAACAATTTGAAAATAATACAGTTAGTTGGTACCAGGAAGCATCTCACCGGCCACCAGCGCTTATCAATTACGGCAATTTAAGTCCCTATATCGTTCAACAGTACGAGTTTAAACTCAACGCGAGTAGCACGTGCTGATGACTTCCACACCGTCAACATTAAATTTTAATTTTATATGTGTTCAATGTACATTGTAGTGTCTTTTGTATATATATGTAATTATGTGTAGTGGTTTAAATTAATGTTTAACAACGTTCCGAGTGCGCAAACCACAAACATTTGATAATGACTGAAAAAATATTTGAAATGGGCGTCATGTTATAAAATTGACGACAAAAACAAGGATTGTAGAACAGCATCTAAGAGAAGGTAATTATTGTTTAAAACAATCCAGTTTAGGCTACCACAAATAAATATGAATTATATACTGTCAAAAAAATATCAAGGATCTAACAGATATTGGTCCAAGAAAAAGATTCTGGATGTAAAAAGAACGGAGACAAGATACAAATAATTCAATATTGGTCTACTCAGTGAATAACTGATTGCGCGTAGGAAATATATTAGTAGAATTTGTACCTCAGCTTCCAGCCCCGGCTCATATGTTGCTCTTTTCCGCTCGCAGCCTATTATGTACTGTCCTTTGCTAGTTTGAAATCTTGGCGCCTCGTATTATGGACTGCTTCGCTCTGCTTGCGGCAGACAAACTCACTTCTGATACTTTTATGCATTTTAAGTTTTGATTTATTTTTGGGGAACAGCCGAGCTATAAGGTAGTGTAAAAACAAAATGTGCAGAACAATCTCCTATAATTTTTTTTTTAAATAAAGATCCAAAAAAGTTTATTCTAGTACAAAAAATTCTTATTTCCGGTCAAAATACGCGCTTCCAGTAGTTGGTTTTTTTTTGGCTAGAAAACCAACATGTGACCCAAATCGGATGTAAAATGTTTCCATTAAAGTGTGAACACATTTATACATGTATATATACATGTATGTATATATATGATTTTTAATGACAACCCAAAACATGTTCTGGGAACCATGATCGCTCCAAACAAAGGTCCTCATTAACCACTTCCGACCTTAGCTCTTACAATAAAAGTCACTGCAGTAGCTCATCTTTCCTAGGGAAATTTGATAATAAAAGTTCTGATGTAAAGAGTTAAGTAAAATTGTGTATCGTAGCCTTTGGTAGGCTGTAGAACATAGGTGCATGTCTCCTTATCAATAGTATCCCACATAATATGACTACACCTCTACTGCTGTCTATGGGAATTGAAAATAGCTAAGTTATTGCCCTGAGGTTTTGTGCAAACACAATCAAACTAGTGCAATAAGGATAGATAAGAAATACTTACAGAAAGTTGTTGTGATACATCCTGGGAAACAATGTAAAAAGAGGAATCAACTTTGTATTAATCATTTAAAATATTTTCATGACAAATCTTGGTTACTTAACCTAAATTGATCATGTGAATAAGTACTTGTGAAAATATCTTCTTTTTTTTTAACAAATATAATTGAATCCATACGAATTTCATTAAAAGAGATTTGAGTTACTATATGATTGTTAGTATAGAGCGATCAATAATAGGACCCACAAGAGTGGCTAATAGTACTAGAAATGATTTTAATTAAGGTTTGGTTTTATTTGACAGATATATACTTTTAGGCGCTAGCATATTTACATAACATTTTTTGTAATGATACCAAAATGAAAGTAATGAACAGTTTGATCAATTTATTTCAGGATTTGAAACCATGATTTCATTTTAAAATGAAGAGATGAAGCAGAAGTCGATGCAATGACAGTATTTGTCATACCAACGACTGAAACAAACGATAGCGGATACTGTCTCAAAGGATTTTTGCTTGAGAATTTCCAACCACACACGGCTAATCTTTCAGTGAGTGAATTGAAATGATTTCATTGTGAAATCTTTAATCATCTACGCTAGAAGCCATGAATTTGATGTTTGGGATTTTTTTTACCATTGTAGTGATTTGACAATGAATTGAAAAATAGTGTAATTGATTTGTTTATAAAAAAAATACTATAACTGACTGGTCGGAATAGGAAAAAAAGAACATTGTAATTGATGTTTTTGTATAGAAAAAAAATGTAATTGGTTGATTTAAATTGAAAAAAAATAATGCAATTGATTAGTTTAAATCACAGGATGTACAACTTTTTAAAGAAGGAAACAAGAAACTATTGAAATGGTACAAAATTTTTTTGAAATAAACATATAGAAAATTGAATCGTTTGATTGATAGTATTTTTTATTTCCAACTTAGGTTTTAATCGATTTTACTTATAAAAACAAACACACTCGTACACAAACATATTATAAAAAGAAAGCTGTTATAAACACTGTTAGGTTTAGCGAGAATTCGGAATAGGCGGATTTCATAAATAATATCAACGTATTGACATGTTAATGGGTAAATAATGTGCGGGGTGACATCTGTTAAGGTTGTGCGATGGGTTTACGACATATTTTTTTTTCATGTTTTTTTGTGTTGAAAACTATTAACCTACTAACATGTTATCAATATAAATTAGACAAAAAAAAATATACAACGAATATTTTGCGAAATATGGGCTGTAAAAGTGCTCATTTTTCGACTTCTTGGGAAGAGTTCATCTATGTAACGGTTGAGCGTATGAAAACTAAATTTTTCAGTTATTCTTATTAAAATATGGTGATAAAAGTCCCATATTCTATTTTTTGAAAAATCACGTATTTCAACATTTTAAAATATTCAGTGAATTTTTACAAACGTATTAAAATAATTTTTAAGGTGAAAATTATAGCGTTTTAATCTATAACTCTTGAACTTTTTTTTACAAAAAACAACATAAGTTTATCTCAAATCCTTCAAGAAATAAACTCACCCTTAGGTTTTGGAAACCGCCTTCAACAAAATCGGGACGCAACCCTGCGCTCACTGCTTACCCATTCCAATATTTCTCCTCCTTCCCCTTTTGCAAACCTCCCCAGTCTACGCTCTCTTGCTGTGACTGCGGATGTTGGTTGTTGTGCCGAATCGCAAGGGTTTACAGAAAGCTTAGTCATTCAAATTGTATGGTACTGACATTTTATTGCAAGGCATCTTTAGGTAGATCAAATATTGACGAATCCCATGGTAGCTTTATAATTTTGATCAAAATATTACTGTAGATGGTCTGGGACGTTGAATAAGTGGGAAATAACAGTACAATTAATTGTATTCGAATCCACGCGTGGAATCAGGTTTACAGAAATCTACAATTTTAAAACGACGATTACATACGTAAATATACGTTTTAGAAAGAAATTATAAGTACGAAAATTAAAGTTTGATACATGACCTTTCCAATGGTGTTTGTCTTTTTGAGATTGAAAGATTTTTAAAGGGTCAAATATTCAATACAATCACTCGTTACAAATGTGTTGGAGTGACGGTACATTATGTACCGTCTGCCGGTTCTAGGGTTAAAATAAAAAAATATTTTATTGTATTAAATTATTTTTGTTTAATTTTTATCAAATTAATTTTGCAAAGCATTTATTATTTCTGTAATTGTATTATGTAACCAGAAGTAATCAATTATAATCAACAAATTCCCCAGAAAACAGAAAAAGCAACTAAATTCCATGTAAAGTGAATGAGGATTAGAAGTTTATACTCGCGGCCACGAAATTAGGCGGGCGATAGAAATTGCGATGTTGCTGGATATGTAACTAGCCTAGCGACGGAAGGTCGAGATTCGCCTACTCCACGCACGAATTGGCAACACTAAGGCATTGTCCTGCGTGAGCGACGGGGTGCGAGCGACGCGAAAATAACAAACTGGGTTATCTCCCAGGAGTGTCCTACACTGCGATCAGAGCGATAAAGCGATGTTTGCGCGACGCGACAAGAACAAAATATTTGTTTCAAATCGCCTCGGTCACTCCGTCGCTTGTTCATACTGCACATTTCCTGAGTGCATCAGATACGGAGTAGATCTACAATTAGTTGTCACTGGTTTTTTCTTTGTCACTTTTTTATGCATTTAATGTTATATTTTCCACTTTTGTATTGTATATCATTTACTTTTCACATTGGTTTTGAATGTCATGTTAAAACTGGGCATCTTTGTTCAATTTTCGGATGTATTTAATTTATATTTTTTACTTTTATATCACATGTGTACTATTATAACACAATTACATTACTATGCATATACAAAACCAGCTAGTTAATTCTCTAAACAGTCGTTCTTCCACGGAGATTGGTTTTTGGAAATTCCTTTCTTTATATTTTATTTCACCTTGTATAGCATCAGCGATATAAAAAAATGTGCTTGGTAGCATTCCAGTATATGAATGAAACAACTCAGGTCCATTTTGACAGGTTTTCAGTTTATGGAACAACAGGTGGTGATATTCTCCGTAACAAGTCCTCTCTAAATAAATATCATTAGTCGGTTTCCTACACAATTCTTGAGCAAGCACATATTTTAAGTAATGTTGCTGACTGGCCTTATTTACGCTTTCATCGCCAGATCGCTCACACAGGACACAACGGTCGCGCGCCCGAATCGCTCGTCGCTCGCACCCCGTCGCTCACGCAGGACAATGCCTAACCGTGCAGTGTTGCCTTTCTGCCTGGCTACTCGGTAGGGATAAGCAATGAAATTGTTTTCCTATAAAAGTGTTATCGACTGGCACAGACTGTTATTAGTTATTGTAAATGCTATTAACTGACTTCGTTTTTTAACTATCAAGTTGCTTATAACTTTACAGTTATTGTAACGTCTTAATTACCGGTAACGTTTCAAATTTATGTATATTTTTGACAAAATGATTTGTATGTTTAAAAAGAAAACAACATTTTTTGACTGTATGAGAATAATAATTTACAATATGTTCAAAAAATTAGTACCAAATAAATTTAAATTTATGTTAGATATTTAATATTTTAGCGATAAATAGGAATCCATTAGGCAAAACCTATATTGGGCATTCCTACAAAAGAAAAAGTTTAAAATGTACTCTAAATAGAGTCACTTTTATAAATTAAATATAATTATAAATTAATATAATTACCATTTAGAGTGTGCATCGTGATGTTGCCCTCGAAACTTAAGTTTATGTATGTGCAGGTTACTTGTTGTGTTTTATGTGTTTTTAATATAAATATTTAACGACCTCCAACGGAGCAGATTTGAGTTAAACTGATGATGGGACCACGGACCCGAAACGCGTATTAAATTACAAAATAAACGAAGTCACAAGACGGATATATTATAAAAGGTAATTATATTAGTTTAAAACTATATTAAATTAATGATTTTTCTTTAAATTGGTTTTCCTATAAATTTTAATTAGGCTACTGTACTTTGTATACAAACAGAATCACTTATAAATTTTGTAAATTATATGTAAATATAGAATACTGTAAATACATTGTAAAAACGAGATATAGGAAAATTATGGGAAGTAAAGTTGTTCACGACCGTGGTGTCTTCAATCTCGCACATGTTTCCTGTGGGGTGTTAAATGAACAACAAAATGAATAAAGGCTTAAAAATACTTTCTTACGAAAATACAATTTTTAATTATTTTTTTATTATTAAAATGTAGCCTACATTTCTTATTCACACACAGTACGAGTTAGTTCGCTTCAGGAATTAACTAAAAAGTCTAAAAAACGTTGTTGGAATTTTATTAAGATAAGAAAAAAATAACTGGAATTATGGCTTAACGAAAAAAATAATGGTATCATCATCATATAAGATGTAAAGGAAATGTAGTCTATAAACATTTAAATTATTTCCTTTTTTACTCTTGAATATAAAATAGCAACTTACAACATTAAACAAGGGTTACGAGCTACGGTTCTCGCCGAGCGCCCGCGTATCTTTGTTTTTGTTTCATACAGTTATGCATTTTACAACTAAACTAAGAATCTCATAAAAAAAAGTTTCGAACAAAAAATTTTATTCATACGATTTTCTACAACTTTACCGCAGACGAAATCTTTCTGACCAAAAAGACAAAAAAATCCTCGCTTGGTGAAAAATTCAATACATGGCGGTTTTGAATTAAATTACAATTTAGGTTTTTTTATTTTTGTTAATTATTTGCTGCCGTTATAAAAATAAAAAGTCATACCATTGGAATCAGTAGCATTTTCTGAAGGCAGTGGTATAATTTTATTTCACTATGCCCTGTAGACAGATTCACAAGCTCGAGAGAAAGCACACTCAAACATCTTTACTTGACGGGTGTATTTGTATAAATAACTACAGCACGAAGTGGCATCACCGCCATTTCTATCACCCGCCTAATTTCTTGGACGCGAGTATAGTTTGATCTGTTAGATTGAGAAATTGAAAGAGATGTTTGCAGAGAGAGAGAGAGAGGAGAAAGGCAAGGTGGTGGGAGAACACAGTTTCGTTCGCTACTACTAGCGATCCAGCGCCAAAAGATTGAAGCTCTCTCAAGGCTGCCGCGAAACTGGCAAGACCCTCGCTCAACCTTAATGTCAGCTCTATACAGCGTTGATCGGCTTGTGAACAGGATCAGTGAAAGTCGGAAAGGAAATGCATTTCCTTCGATGACTCATAGCACCGAGACGTTACCTACCCCTCTCCCTCCCGCGTTTCAAACATATTTATGAATCACTGCATTGAGCACCTAGTCTAGTCGTATCTGGTTCAGTGTTTACTCTAGGGACTTTGATAAACTGTATGCTCTTATTGCAAATTTATTGTAAATCTTTGTTAGAATTTAAAGTAAAAACAGTTGGTACTTGGTGAAACTCCATAATAGGGATAGAAAAAACCATTTGGTAAAATTTCACAATTATAATTTATTACTGAGCAACATATGTTTCACCGTTAGGCATCATCAGGCTACTAAATTGAAATACAGCAAGTATCTTAAAACTAACATACCAACAAAATAGAGGAGTGGGAGTGACAATAGAAATGACCAGGGAGGGCAATGGAATGTGGCCTAGGTAACACTGTAAGGGTAAGGTGTGGTTACATAATGGGTTTTTTTCCCCCTTGTTAAAACCCATTATACCCATTAAAACTTTAACTATACTAGACACCACAATCTGTTACATTCAAATTTATTTCCTTTGTACACCATAGTGCAAAAATAGAACTAATCCATGTTGTAGAGTGATAAACTATTTGTACCCCCATAAAATCCTTTATATTTACTAAATATAAAACTAACAACATTCACAGATAGATCAGAGCAATGCCAACTTTGGAATACAAACTTACATTTTTAGCAACTCCGTTCATAGAATACCCGCAGGGCTCGAATAAATAATCATCGATCTTCATTTGGGGCAGTATTTGATCTATCCCCGATTTCTGAAAAAAAATTTAAGTGGTATTAACTAATAAAATCACAGCACAAAAACAAATTGATTGTCATTTTAAAAATAAACACTGTTCCTCATTTTGGTGGATATTTGCCCAAAATTGATAAAGTTTTGTCGGTTTAATATAAATGTTTGTATAGTTACCTGGGTAGCTTCTGCGGCGGAGGAGGATTCCTCTTGAGTGAATATACGCATAACTTGAGGGTCTAAATCCGTCATGAGAACTTCCAGTGTTTGGTCAGCTTCTTTTCCAATCTGCTGAGCATTAGAGTTAAGAGTATAGAGATACCAACAGTCACGGTGGGGTGAGCCCAAACAATACGCAGCTCCACCTGTTCACACACAACAGTGTAAATATTACTGTTATAAATTAAATTTATAAAATTGTTTAGACAAAATATTACTGACCTTCAAAGAATGAATCCAAAAGGGCGACTTCTTGTTCGAAGCTGCGATGGGGGTTCCGCTGTAGATCCGGTCGTTTAAAGTTCTTACGAGAATAAAATACGTTCTGAAAACAATTAACAACATTATTTTTACTGCTTACAAAAACTCATTCAGAACACTCTTAATAAAAACTTGAAATAAGATTTGAATAAATCTGCAACTAAATGTTGATTGGAGCGTTCTGATTTTCAAGATAGTCTATTTACCTCGACTTCATCAAATCCGGCAAACTTTTCTACCAAGAGTAGCAATGGTTCCAAACATTCGAGCGGAGTAGTCGTGCCACAAGTCTTCAATATAAATCGACTTCTTGAAACAAACATACTGCTTTCACTAAAAAAAAAAAAAAACAAGACATATCCAGAATTAATGAACATTTATATAGTAATGAACACCGGCTGTAAATAGTGCATGGTCACAGATTGTTAACAAGTCACAAGTTAACATTATGATATTGTTGATATAGACCATTAACAATGCTAAGTCTACATTACATTAAGTTATAACAACAGTAAAAATAAACTGGATTTGCTTCATTATTGGGTTTTGGCACCTTTAAAATAAAGAACAACAGAACACAAAATTGGTCATTAGTGTATCTCTCTCTATCACTATTTTCAGCAAGTGCTAACCTGCATGTATTCCAAATAGCACGTAACTTAAAAAATTTATAACGCATAATTTTAATAGAACTGTAAATTTTGCAAGGCCAAAAATTGTATGCCTAAAAATTAATATTTTATGACATTGTCGTGTGGGAGCTATCATTTTAAAAGCGCTTTATTTACCCTTTTAACATTCGATCCTAAAAAGGACAGTGATTAAACAGCACTTGTATGCCAAAAAGGCCTGGATGAAAATGGCAGTTTTGTCATGATGTCATAAAAAATGTGTAACTAATTTAAAAAATACACATGTACTTAGGTGTAGTAGCGTTTTACTTTTTACCTTTTTTTACTTGTAACAATATGTACTATACATCTAATTGAAAAAGGAAACCTTTTTTAAGAAAATATAGGTATATTATTTTTGAGAATTAATAGGTTTATTATTTGTATTTTATTTTGGAGTCAAATAGGTATATCTAAAGAAGTTATTATAGGGTTTATTTAGTTATTTTCTAATACATTTGAGTGTTCTGTGCAATACTGAAAATTTCAAGAGAATATTTTAACAAATAGCTCATTCACTTTACCAGAAAAATTTACGTTATGAAAGGCCTATTTGATTTTACAAATAAACAACAAATTTAGAGCAAAATAAAAAAACTTAATCTCCATTTGATCACTAACAGTAACAAACAATTTGATGTTTCTTTTTCACTGTAAGCAAATTTTAATTAAATTAGTTAAAAATAAATGTGTAATTACTAAAATAATAATAAGCCGATATATCAGTTTACGGCCGTTTTGCCGTTGTATTTGTTGAGCCGATATCTCGGCTCGTGGCCATTTTCAGAACTATTTTTGTAAGCCGATATATCAGCTCTTGGCCGTCAAAGGGTTAAGGATATCTTCTTTTTTTAAAATTTTGTAACATGTGTGTTTCAAAATAATGTTGCTAAAAACACATTCCTTTCTCTACTGCAAAACTACAGCAACTAGAATTTTTGAAAACCAGTGTTTTTTTTAATACTTAATTGAAAAACTATAGCAAATCAAAAATTGTATGAAAAATATGTTATTCTCTTATCACTAGTCCCTATGCACCTAAGTATAATTTCTTCCCGCCATGTTATAGTTTAGTTCAGTATATGCAGTAAGTAACATAAATTTGGTAACTTTTTTGGTTTATATCTATATAGTTACATTTAGTGCTCTTGAATACCAACCTACTCGACCTTTAACATTTTAATAAACGTTTACCATAAATGAGCTCCTTGGTTGACTAAGGTCAACTGCCCTCTGTGATCCAAAACTGGCAAATCTAAAACCAGATGATGGTATCAGGAGTTTGATAGCAGAAGGAAACAGCTAAGAACGCTGTTTAATGCCTCTAAGCGGAACGGGGATTCAGTAAAGCAATCAGGCAAGATAAACTTGACTCCTGCAACAGGTCATGGCTTCAAAACCACAAAATCCTGTGGGCACTTTAAGGAAGCAGACTGGAGATTCCACTAAAACAATGGAAGAGACGCTCACGTTACTACTTGAAACTCACTTACCTGAATGCATACAGACAGTGCAGATGGTAGTCAAAGTCAAGCGCTGAGAACAGATCTTGGCCAAGGGCATCCCAGGCAAACTGGAAACTAGCCAGCAACATTATAATAATTTCTAAATTAAAACGTGCGATAAACCAATTCAGCCCGTTTAAATCACCTGGCGGAGACTGTATCTATCATAAGTTATTGCAGGAACGACCAGACTCCTTGATCCAAATGATCTGCAAGCTGTCCAGAGTAAGAATAGCTTACGACTACATTCCGCAGTCATGGAGGGCTAACAGAGTATCATTCATTCCTAAGCGAGGCAGAGCAAATTATTCTGATGCTAAAGTTTATCGACCCATCAGCTTATCCTCGTTTCTCTTGAAAACAGTGGGGAAACTGGTGAAGAGATATATAAGAAAAAGAATGCTCTCTGGGCGAAATCAACACGCCTAGCATCCTGGAAAATCCTGTAAAACTGCTTTACACAATCTTGGACATAGAAGGTGCATTCGATAACAAGTTGTTTGACTCTATAGTGCAAAAACTGCAAAAGCAAGAGGTGGACCCGGTCGTAACAAAGTAGGTGCATTTTATGTTACGAAGCAGGTGCACACAAAGCTCTCTGCTTGGTGATTCGTTGGAGGTCACGGCCACAGGGAGGTCTTTCACTTCTGCTGTGCAGCATGGTAGTCGATGGTCTCCTTTCAGAAATCAGCCAATCAGGATCATACATCCAAGGTTCAAGACTATGCAGATGACATGACAATCTTGGTTATTAGGAAAAGTGATAACATTGTCTCGGATATCATAAACATAAGCCTGTGAAATGTAAAAACATGGTGCGTAAGGGAAGGCCTCAGTGTCAATCCCAGCAAAACCACCATTGTTCCCTTAACTAGGAAAAGTAACTTAACAGGAAGTGTCTTGGAGTAATTCTTGATCAAAGGCTGACGTGGAATGCACACATTGACAACTTGATTCATAAGGCAAAATGCTGACAACCAGACGCTTTATTGGAACTACCTGGGGTCTCGAACTTCACATAGCCCTTTGGCTGTATGAAGCTGTGATTAGACCTCAAATCACATACGGAGCGGTGGTTTGGTGTAATAAAACATGCTAAACTGCTGCAGGGAACATGTCTACAACAAATTGCATGCCTATGCTTAACTACAGCTTTTTGAAGTAGTCCTACAGTGGGTATGGATGTGCTTCCTGCAAATGAGTGTGAACGAATGGCGGAAGGGTATGCCTGGAGTTGGACATGGTAACTGACGCAATGCAAACTGAGTACGTCTTCTCACAGTAACAATAGGAACCTGAGAAGACTGGGAAGGAAACAACTAACTTGGATCTGCCAAAGGAACTCTAATCTGGTACACATACAGGTCTTTGATTCACAGGGTCTTTGGTTAGGGAGTATACAGCGCATCACCAAGGACTAACATCAGTGGGAGTTTTGGGACGCACTGTACAGTCTTTCAAGCAAAAATCTTAGCAATCACTGCCAGTGCCCACTTAAGATTGTCGAAAGGATATAGAAATATAGGCATATCATATCCTCTCTGACAGTCAAGCAGCACTTAAAGAGCTGGACTCAGTTCAAGTCACACACAAACAGGCGAAGAAATGCCTTCATCACTAAACAGACTCTCCACAATAAATAAGGTGGAATTGAGAGGCGGCCAGGATACCATGGAATTCAAGGAAATGAGATGGCACACATACTTGCAAAGAAAAAAGCATCCACACCCTTTATGGGGCCAGAACCAATGTGCTGCATTAGTCGTAGCACGGCAAAGAGTGCAGTAAACAATTTGGCCATGGAAGAGTAACGCCAGAGATGGTGTAGAATACCC
>JAGFPH010000066.1:1194660-1225158 GCA_018207615.1 Philaenus spumarius
TTTTTTTTTCAAAGTTTAGATCATGCCAGAATATCATGTTTAAATAAAAATAGATTTTTAAAACACATGATAATAAAAAAATGTAACAAAAAAATTCTAAAATTAAAGTAATTTTGGGGGAAATACATATGAAGTGACTTCGGAATTAGTTGATTTCAGTCTAAGAACTAAATTTAGATTTAGTGGACTAATAGATTTTTTTCAAAGCCCACAGTATCTTTTTAAGTTGAAAAAAAATTGCCAACATCTTTTATCAGTGAGTTTAAAAAAAATAAGTAGATTATCTGAATAATAATCTGTTGTTACTGAAATTTAACCCTCACGTACACAATAATATTTGTTTTTATTTATGGTTTAGAGTAATGTACATTAACTATGTTATATTACCTTTCATTGTTTTGTTTAATTTCTTATTGAATTTTAATAATTTTTTATTGGAAGATTTAAACTTAATTTACAAGTTTATTTCTTAAAACCTTAAGAAGGTGTAGCAATCGAAGGTTGTATATAAATAATTTAAATACAAATAAAGTACTTTTTAAGTGAATATTAAAAAGTTTGTAAGTTTACACTATTTCATAAAAAAATAAATCTAATTAAATAACAACTTTGTTAAAATAACAATTATAGAAATAATATAATCACGGTAGTTATATTGAACAGAACAAATACAAAATTGTTATAGTGTTGTTTTTTCTTTGTATGAGCAACTAGTAGCAACTAGTCTAGCCTACGGTGACTTGACAGATCAAATTTTCAACCGCCTAATATATACCCTTGATGTATCTGCCTTTTACAGTCCAATATAAATTTAACATTTTCCTGGCAATTAATATTTGCAATTTTATACTAATTTTCTGTTAACTTAATTTTAAGTTAATAGAGTATTTAATTTAGTTTATAATAGAGTAGACTTATGTTATTTGCAATAATAATAAAAGATTACCTATATTTTTGTTTTGTCTTTTAATCAATTAATTTTTAAATTTGATGTTGAAGTGAGTGTGCTTACACTCTGCTTAAATTAGACTTGTTACACTTAGTTGTAAGTTGTGAGTAGTTTTAAGTACAATCTTAAAACTATTTACAAGATTCAATGACTTCTACTATACTTAGAGGGTTTAGTAGTTAAAGTATTGAATGGAAACCATTTGATTCTGATAAATTTTATAGACAAAGAGCTGAAGAGGGAACAACATATTAATCCTAAAATAGTCTAGATTGTTACATAGTAAATTTATCAGTAGGTAATTTATCTTTTTAAACAAATTTTTTGTTCTTTTATAGTTTATTATTATTTTTTTAGTTCACATTGAATAGAAAATACTACACAATTTGGCGGAAGTCCTTAGTAGTGGCCCTAAGTCCTCCAAGGGATTAAAGGACACAAGTCAAGTCCTCAAAGTTCTAATAATTACAAGAAAACAAAACTACTAGCTCTAAAATAACAAGAAAAATACTAGCCTAATTACAAAAACTGAAAAGTATAAAACTAGACCAGTCGCACAACAAAACAGGTTTACATATCTATATTAGCACTATAACTCTAAAACCTTGCACACATGTTTGGCTCTAAATTGATCAAATGTTTGTATTGTATTTAAAAAAAAAGAAGAAATATCAAATCTGTTTCTTGATTTGTTCAGCTCCAGTTAGTACAAAATTCTCAATAGTAGGCCTATACTTGATTTAGAAAGATAACTTCCGCAGTCCATTATCTGATTCAAACAAATGACAAGGGAAACAAGATGTCCTAAGGTCTGACAACATATAGACAACTTGGGATAGTGAGATGTTCATGACTTAGTCGTCAAGCAGCTTGTTAACTACCTGGCAGGGGTTTACTGGTGCCCGTTATTATTTTTATTATTTAAAAAAAAAACTGATTTTTATTATTTTATTTTTAAGTTTTGTTTTAATGTTGCACTGCACTATCCACTCCCTCAATCACACTCATTAAACACTTGGTTCAGAATTTTACGTCCTCCAATCGCCAATCGAAAACTCTAAAATTTGCTATGTGCTATATACAAGTACAAAAATAGTTACATATATGTATGTACTTTTCTTATAAAAGTAAGCATATTATTCTGCACCCTTAAACTCACCAAAGATACGTAAAGTAGAGGGGTTTAAGAACGGAAATTTCAAAAAATTCCGTCACTTCCGGTCCAGAAAAAATTACAAGTAAACCCCTGCTACCTGGGCTTATTTAGAAGTTTCAATGCATTTGTTGTTAGAGTTGGTGTTCCTAGAATATTCTAGATTACACATAAATAATATCTAAATGCATTTTCTTATTACCATCCAATAAAAAAGGGACATTCTAAACAGTCTTGTTAACAGAGAATATTTTGCCGTATCAGATACAGATCATGTAAATTCCGAAAAAATACATATTCTCAAAACAATACAGCAGAACAGAAAAGACAAACACAGCTTAAGCGGACGCAGAGAAAAAATTATTCTAGAAAGAAAAATTAGCCTTTTTGCCCTACAATAAAGGAATGGCAGACAAACTTGACTTAATACAAAAGGAACATAATTTTAAATTTCTAACTAAAATGAAGCCATTTTTACATGTATTTTAATGTACATGTATTTTTAATGTACGTGAAGTTTGGGTAAATGTGTTTGTATATGGTTTATTTAATTGTTATAAGTAGTAATATGTTTGCTTGACCTCAATGAACGACTAACACATTTTAATAGGAACAGAAGTTTTAGAAGCTAACAAACTTAGGGACAATTTTAATGGATTACTTAAGTTAGATATAAATTTCAAAAAAATATATGTAGAATCTTCTAGGAACACCAATGCTCACAACAAACATATGAATTCCAAATTTGTGAAGAAACTCAGCTAGAAGACAAGATCATAATTGTTACACTCCTAAAACTATTGAAACTCAGGCCCTGGCCTTTTTGATTCACTTGACATGTCTAACCTAGAAAATAGACAGCTGTAAAAAGTTTATTATATCTATTGATTGTAATTGTGCATTTTTAAAGAATACGATAAATAATAATGTAAATTTACTTATTTTATCCTTGGCATTTCATTTTCAAAAACTAAATTCATTTTGTTTAGTAAGTTGACATTACAATTGGTTTGATTTAGCTCTAATCTAAAACAATGATTAATTAAATTCAACGAACGAACCTTTGAGAGTGTAGCCAAATATAATGAGTTACAAAAGTAATGATACAAGGTTAATTTATATTACCTGTTTTTCCACTAGTGATCACTTGACGGAAAAAACAGGTAATATAAATTAACCTTGTATTAAGATAGTGATTCGGGGACCTTATCCACAGTGAAAAAAAAAAGTAATGAGTTTATTGGCTTTTGAAAATACCTAGGATGGTTATTCTATCTGAAACCGATAGAGATATCAACTTTCATTAAATGTTCATTGCCAAAAAATACTTTAGGCTAATATACTTTACTTCTGCAAAAGTTTGTTGTTTGTGTAATCGTAAGTTATTCGTATTTGTATTACCTAAAATATAAGTTAAACTACTCCGTTTCAGCCTACAAAGCGACCATTGTGAATTTAGGTATAAATAAAATATTATTACAAATAATAAACACGTGTAAAAGTAATAACGGTGAAACTAATAATGGAGCAATAAACAATATTTAACAGGTTTACTGACCATTGTATTGGTCAACGGTTTATTCAATAAATTCGGGTTTTCTAATGAATGCTTTTGTTTGTGATAATGTATCAATGGATGCGATGTAATATATAATACATACCATGACTATTTTTAATCTACAAAAACTAGGGATGTGTCGATACCAGATTTTTCGATTCTCGATACCGATACCGATACTTTGAAAAATCGATTCTCGATTCCCGATACCGATATCTATAAAAAAAAAAAAAAAAAAAATTAAAATGACGAATGTCCGCAAAGAATACGACGTCCGAATATTATTAGCGCTAATTTTAAAAAACGCCGGCGTTAAAAATAATTTAAGTACCACAGTAAATGCCCGCAAAAAATCGATGCCCAAATATAATTATATCAAAGCCCACTAAAGAATACCGTTGAGGGACGGGCTTGTATACATCGAGACCTTGAACGCTCCAATCGCCGTAGTGCAACGTTGTCACGTTCTTCCCGCGCTTCTAACTGACTGCTGCAGACTCAACGCATTTATAATTCTTTAAGCTGTGCGATCAAGCCTCGAGCGGTAAACACCAGAAGTGATCGAGGCTAGTAGATATGGCAACGCTGCGCGCCCATCCTATTGGCCGCCTCGCAACGGTATTCTTTAGTGGGCTTTGATATAGTACCAATTTTATGAACTACCATTGGTGAAATGTTATTAAAAATAAAATGACGAATGTCCGCAAAAGAATACGACGTCCGAATATTATTAGCTCTAATTTTATAAAACGCAGCATTCATACGCAATTTAATATACAACAGCGTATGTCCGCGAAAAAACCTACTCCCGAAAACAATCTAATATCCGCATGAAAAAATTCAATTAACCTAGTCCAATGAAAAACACGTGAGAGTTTCAGTAACGTAATAGCAGAATGCGTTGCAATTTAAAATAAAACAAGTTTTTAATTATTCTGAATAATTTTTTTACGACTGACTAGGATTGCATTACTTGGAATATCATATGTTTTGTTTCTGAACGTTCAATTCGGACAAGTTCAGAAATAATCGGAACTTCAATCATCGAAAATTTGATTCGACGGCGTCCGTTTAGTCCCGCTTAAGTCTGAACAACTTTGTTAGAACAAAGTACTGTAATATCAAGTTAATAACGCTGTGTGTAAATACTTACAGTATTCAGTTTTAGTGCAGTGTTTTATTCATTTTTTTTTATTAAATTTAAATATTGCGTCGATTTGTTCGGGTAATTAAATTGTGCAGGCCTACTCACTTACGAAGGGCTGCCAAGCGCTCGGCTGACTCAACAGCCGCCGCTGTTCCGTTAAGCGCCCAAACTCCCTGAAGTCTACAACTCGGCTGATTATGCGAGTAAAAAAACCTTTAAATTCGGAATTACGTGCACGACGTGCAGTACTGTAATGCACTTATTTATTTACAGTACATCTCCGCTTTCGGATAATCGACACTATACTGAATTAACATATTAATTTGATTAAGTTTAGTTAGTTGAGGATATGTGGAAACTTAACCGGAGTAGGCTAGTCTTTTCAGCAATGACATCGAAGTGTGGCAATATTTTATAATAGTTAATAGACGTTGAAAGTGATGGACTTTTGTCTGTAATTTAACTTAGCTCAATACTTGTATTTAATTATCTGTACATAACATACTTAATCATTTCAGTATTCAAATTAAATCTTATACTTTACTCTTAAATTCTTGTTAAATTCCTTGAATAATAAATAGAACCGATTTGACTCTAGAACCGGGAACAAAAAAAAAAAAAAAAATGGAACCGACCCATATCTAAATAAAAAGTAAAACAAAGGAATTCCGTCCGGACTCCCATAAAAATTATAAATCACGGGTAAAGTAAGTCTCAACAAGTTTTACCTGACTTTAAACAAATAAAATTATTACTTTAAAGTTTAAATACTTTTGTTACCGATCTATAAAATGTGTTATTTTTCTTCACAATAGACACCCTAATTCTATAGACACGATAACAAACGAATCCATAAGTGTTTGACCTTGAGCCTACTCTAGACTTCTTGTGTACAAATAACAGCCTACGCATGAATAAAAATAAAACAAGAAGCGTTTACTTATGAAAGGAAACAATTGCCTAAAACATTTTACTGGGGAAAATGTCTACTTACATAAAATTAATAATTTTTTACATTTTCCCTACTGATATTTATTGTAAAATGCTGAATTGAGTTAAAATACAGAGAATGCGATTGCAAATACCGGAGATTACATTCACGGAGTCTTTACGAGAACGGGCAGTTCTGACCAGTGTTGCCTGATTGAAAATTAGAAATTATGGGGAGACAGGCTGAAAATTATGGGGAAAGTGACAAAATTATCGTACGTTTATAAATGATCAAATAAGGCTTTTTTTAAGTACTTCCAAACTGAAATATTAATCACTAAGAATTTTTATTATAAATTTTATCAATCTGATTTTCGTATTGTATAAGCAAAATAGTTATTGGCTTTTGCAATTTATATAGTATAATATTATATAAAATAAATAATTATTCAAATGTTTTTGTGGCATATTAAAATGTAATAAATAAAATTTAAAAATCTATTTGATTATTACCTTTAATTTGTCTTAGGTTAAACCTTTACATAAAAGTTTATAACTTAGGAAACTGTACACAGTATACACATTCATACAAAAAGCATCAATGAACAATGAAATGATGGATGATAAAGAAAACTATTTTTGGCGACCAGAGATCACAGATTTACACCTAGGCGCTAGGCCTATAGCCAAAGCCTTTTATATCACGTTTATTTATACTTATACACGTGATAGGTAAAAACTGTCTCATTGTATTGAATTCTGGTTACTTGATCATTTAGTGTTGGGTAGTTTTGATATAAAGTAATGAGATCGACCCATATTGGAGAATACCATCGAAATATCGTATAAACGACAGAAGTTATCGTACATCTTGTAAAATTATCGTATTATCGTACATAATTATTTCCTATGGGGAAATTGTTAAATTACAAATACGATAATTATCGTACATCTGGCAACACTGGTTCTGACAACTGAGTATCTCGTGGTATCGGTAATCGGTATCGAGTTTCGGCTATCGATTCTCGATACCGATACCAAAGCTAAAGCATCGGTGGTATCGAGAATCGACCCATCCCTAACAAAAACCAAGTACATTAAAACTCGACTCTCCTCCGTCCATTAAAACAGTAACTTCCTGCGGGAGTAATTCATGATTCATTTGTGCTTTATTCACTAAATGTTTGCTTTATTTGCAACCATGAGGACGGTGATAGGTAATGTAATTTATTACAAGTGGTGTTTGTTTAGAGGGATTAATTTAGGTTTTATAAACGTTATTGTTGCCAAACAATTAGCAAATGTTTTATCTAAAAAACAGAATTTGATAGAAATGTATTGCTTTTTATAGTTCGGTATTATTTTTGGGGTCTAGCTTTAATTAGAATCCGTAGATCTTTCGTTATTCAGTCTGCCTATCAAAGTCATTTTCCTCCATAACTGATAAATGTATAACAATGCAACTAGACTTAGTTATGCCAAACGTGTTACCCACATATGCCCTAATAATATGAACTCAAAATAGAATACAATAAAACAAATATATGTGATAAGAGGGTTTAAAATAGTTTTAATTTTAAAAATCAATAATATTTTTTTCAGAATTTAGTGATATTATATATCTAAGTTATTACAAAAACCTTTGTTTCCGAAATTATAGCAGCGAAATTCGAGAAATCAAAAAATGCGAGTGAAGCAGAAATGTTTACGAAAGGTACAAATAAACTTTTATAATTGTGTACTGAGTTTGGAAACTGTTATAAACTTTCACTTATCCACACTTCCATTATACATAGTATCTCGCAACCATTCTACTATGCGTTGCTTCATTAATGGTATACGTAGGAAAATGTCTTTGTGTTTCTTGTTTGTAAATGAAGGTACAATAAAATTGGGTTTTAAAGAATAAGGATCAGTGGGTGTTTTAAGATTAAATGTATAATAAATCATTTACAAACTTCTTTAATCCTTCAGTGTTCCGTGTTCCTTTTAACAACATAATTATTGTTTTTTAATAATAACATTTGACTTCTGTCTATTATACAGTTTTGACAAGTTGGCTTTCATCCATAGGTTCTATGATTCCGCCCAATTTGGTTATGACAGATGGAACTATTAACTTCTGGTGTGCACTCTGTGGGACCCAGTTTGTACCTATAGGCGCTCGAATACTTGCCTCGTAATCCTTTACACTTGTAAATGGAAATGGTAAGTCCGTAACCTGTAACAAACATGAATTATTATAATTTAAACTTAAATCTGGAATAATCATTCAGCACATTCATCCATTAATTTTTTGAATAAATAAACCTTGAAAATAGTACTAATATCATATCACCAACTAATCATAATTATTCATATCCCTTAGCATTAATTAGCCGAATTATAATAGTATAATCCATAACACATACCACTTGTCATAAAATATTTAATAGACTATTTTAAATAAGAAAGAGTAACTTCTGTACAAAAAAGAACCCAACTTCCTGTATTGGCAACTTTCTGGATATATCTAATATTTCAATCATTACGAACTTTCCCCTGAAGGAACAATAAGATTTGATTCCAGTGCCCTAAATTGTAATAATATAAACACAAGAGTTTATTATAAGGAAAGTTATATTTGAGCGAAAGCAAGTATTAATAAATCCCACTGAATGAAATTTTTATATTGAATCTTCTAGGAATTACATAAATTAGTTTAGCACAATCTTCTACCAATCACAGCGTTGCCTTATGAATTTTATTCGTTAACATAAATCGGAGATACCCAATCATCTAGAACTATTTTGCACTGGTAAAGAAACATACCTAATGAAACAATTTTGTAAATGTGAAAACAGTGTTTAATACAAACAACACTATAAATAATAGATTATATAAGAATATAGAAGACAATGAGGTATAGATAAAAAAGTAAATACAATACAACATATATAGGATAAACAGGAAGAAAGATTTAACCTATGCTATGCAATTACTAAAAAATAGCTTTTAGAAAGTTAATACATCAGTGCAACAAATTTAAATATAATTGAAAATATTCAACATTTAAGCCAAAGAATAACAAACAAGCAAATATTACTAACAAACAAACTTATAATCAATCACATATAATATTTTTAAATGTTAAAGGAAACCTAATATGTTGATAAATACAGAAAAGCAAATAACGAGAGGTGAAGTGCCTGGTGTTGGAGAATGTGTAGTTATGGAGTAAGATGGAGAATCTTAAAAAGATGCCAACGAATATCGTGCCGGTTTAATCCAAATTTAGTACAATTAAATATACACATAACACATCATAACCTATAACTGTAACACATATCTAAAATGTATACAAGTCTTATACAGTTGAATCAAGTAAAAGAAAAGTATTTTATGCACAACATATGTTGAATAATACTGGAAATAGAGTTATTGAATTTCAACTTATAAGCTTTGAAGTCTGAAATATCTTAACACAAATTGAATGTATACAAGGTTAGATCTCACCAAATGTTGAGTTTCTTATCTGCATGCTTCACTGTGTCCACTATATTATAACTATTTATTATTTACCACTGGGTCATTTATTTATCACGTTTATAGATTTCCTTCTAGATTAGTTCAGGTATTTTTATATTAGTATTTTCCAAATAAAATGGAGCCACATTAGTGTTCGACTGTGCTCGTCCAAGACTTAGGTCATACTAATCCAATAATACTATTTCTCTTTCCTGCCCTGATCGCTGCATGCACCGTTTGCAGCGCTTCCCGCGATTGTATTTTGTGCAGAAAACCCCTGAACTAGTCAGTTGATTACACACAACAACACCATGTCGTCAGCAATCAAACTGAGCAACTTGTCAAGACATTCCTGAGTCACTCTAAAATAGATGTAACCTTTTATAATCTTTTCTCAACTGGGGAATGAGTGTGTGGTACTCGCCAAATTGAAGCCTTTCTTTTTATTTATTTTGTGAACCCACATTTTCTTCAGTTGTTCATCTTCTGACACAGCAAGTAATAGCAGGGCTTTTTCTTCATCAGACGAACTTCATACACTAACTTTAATATACTGTAGCACAACACATGACCGTTCCAATCACGCTAGAAACACTACGCCTCCCTACAGTGTACTGTCTCCCGCTTCCCGCGCCAATGTGGAAGCACCAGGTCCCGCCACGATCTTCACGCGTAAATATCGCTTGTAACATTCTAGGAACTGGATCGCGAGCTCCCGCAGACCACATATCGCGCCGGTGTATGCACACCTTTAACAATTTTATTGTTTCCAATACTGCACTTTGTACATAATTTTTATGTTTAAATTATGAGCTCAGTAAATAATTCTTTAATCCTTGTTAAGTATTTAAGTTTGTTTAAATAAATATTTTTTTCTATTATTCTATGAGGCACGTATTGTATCTAACATTCAAATGACAATTAAAAAATGGTAAGAATCACAGTACATTTATTAGTACATCTAAACAAAACCTATTCATACACATTACATATAACAAAAAATGTTATAAAACAATGTCCAACAAAATTACTTGTTTTGTTTAATGCAATGTTGCAGTCAGGTATCCATTAAACATCTAAATTCATCGCACAGAATGGTAGAACAATTCCTTGGTCATGTTGGGTGTACACTTTTTCCTTCAAATGTCATTAGAAGAAAAGTAGACAGGAGCAGTCATGTTCAGGGATTAAGATGGCCTGTTAAATTCGGCATAATAGTCAAGGAAACTTCTGTCGGAACTAAGCCATTCCTGTAAGAAACGAATGCAGTGTTGTGTCGTCCTGTTTCTGACTCATCTGTGGCTTTTCTTAAACAATTCTAAAATGTTAAATTGCCCAATATCGAAAATTTTGCTGATTAATGTAGCCACTAAGAAAGGCTTAGTTTCTTCTGATATCTGTAAATGCTGGAGAAAAACTGGCTCTTGGTCAACTTTTGCCATAAGATTAAAACCAGAAATGCTCCTGCTTTTCATATTGATCACTCTCAACTCTTGAACTATCTGTAGTTAACAGGGTCGGACATTTGCTAGTAATCAGCCTAATGATATTTGCCACAAATGTAACATCGAATGACTTGAAGACGTCAAGCTGAATATTGGGGGCCTGAGTGCTGCACAGAAATGTTACAGGTTTCCTGTTGTCCAAATACTTTTGTTTCGCCTTGTTGAATGAGTGTTCAAGACTTTGCATGTGGTTCTTCATTGATTCACTCATCTCGATATATAGATAGGTCAGGGTCAGGTGTCTTTATTTCTTCATTGTTACATCACAGTTCCCACTGAGTCACTGTATGGCAACAATTTACATAATCACCTTTACTGATGCCATGTGTGATTTTGCAACATTCTTTTTGCAATGTAAACTGATTGCAAATCTTTCAACCGTCATGAATGCGTGGGTATTGCATGTACATCTTCATACCGGTAAGGCTACCAAAAGAAACTAAATTCAATAAAAATGCCTGTAACCTAATTGGGACACATTTAGTCAAACGTTGTTTTCAAGATAAGTACCAGTATTTGTGTGATATGTAATGTGTTTGTAAGAAATTCTTTTAAATATAACTTGAAACTGGTAAATACAAGACACTCTTTAACCCGTCAACACGGGACTTTTATAGCATGACCGGCCCCTCGTGCGTTACTTTTTTTACAAGTTAGGCCTTAATTTTGCAATACTTTGTTGAAACTTTAATTACTCTGGTTCTATACAACTTAGCAGCATTATTTTTTTACTAAATTGTTAAGAAATAAATAAACTACAATAAACACACAAAACTGAATTTTTAGAATATATATATTTTTTAATACATGTAAAAATTTGAGTTTTTTGTGGTATTTCAAGGGCTACCAAACAAAATTGAAGTCCTAACGACTAATACGAAAAAAAATCATACCTGTTTTGTTTTTCTGGTTTTTTTAGTAAATATATACTGTATATACATACATAAATACCTTAGTAAAATTATGCAAAACAGCCACAGCCGGAGACCAGATATCTAGTCATATCCTGTCAGCTTGGAAGCGAGCCAACCACTGTTTGCTTTACTTCCGCCCTCCTACCACAAACATGATTAGATATCTGGTCAGCCTAGCCGAGATTCGAACCCAGCATCTTCTGATCAGGAAGACGCTTCGCTACCCACTCGGCTAAGGCTTGATTAAAGAAAACTGACAAATTAACAATACTTCAGTTACTTTACTATCAGTATAAATATTAAGTGTAAAGTAAAAGATAGTTTATCAGCACCATCTAGGAGCGGTTATAACAAGTTTGCTCGGTTCTTATTAAGTTAGTCTGTATAGTTTGTATTCGTGAGGGGTTTATAATAATTACTTAGCTCAGTTGTTAGTACGTTAGTCTGTATAGTTTGTGTTCGTGAGAGGTTTATTGTATGTTTTTTTTTGTATTTCAATCAGAAATTTAGTCTAGAACATACTGCAATATTGATCGCTTCGAGATAGTTCCGAGTTCAGCTGCTGGATGGAAGAATCTGATGGAATGTTCTTGAGCGTACGCTGTACGTCAAAACGCGACGATGGAAAGGAAATCCTGGCGTATCACGTATGGCAAAACATGTTGAAGGGTTAATTACTTTCCAAAATTCAAAAATATTGCTAGCAAAGGTTTATTTCAGACACTACTCCATAATAATTTATACCATAAAATTTGACAATTTAGAGTCAACTGAGACTATACATACCCTGTGTTCCTTAAGAGGGAGGTCCATGTCTTGGTTGATAATGACATTGCTTTTGTTGTCGTCCTTTCGAGGGTTAACTTTAGGAAACCTAATCATGAATCTTTTCTTTTTTCTCCTTGTGGTTGTAGTAGGTACATTCGGTCCTCCCCAACTCCCCCATCCTGGTAATGATAGATCTATATTTTCCACTTGATTTTTTTTAACCTCGTGTTCTTTTTCTTTCCTGGAATTTAAAGTAATAAATTAAAGAATTGTCATTTGTTTTCAGCTGTTAAGTAAAGCGACAAAAATAATGAGTGATTACTTTCTGTATTTAGATTATTTTCAATGTAATTACAGTTGTACTTGGGGAAACACCTACATGCTTTCTCTGCGCATACAGTTGTGCATTTAATGTACTGTACTATATAATTTGCGGAGAAAGTTTTACTTACCTGTAAATAGGAATAATTTGGATTCGTACTATTATATAAACAATAAAAACTTCCATGCTTTAGTAAATTATAAAGTTTATTATATAAATTAGAAACAAACTAGCTGAGCATGATGCAACAATTATGAAAGCAGATAAGGGGAATATAATAGTAATTCTGTTCAATATTGCAATGTGAGCAAAGTACAAGATTTCTTTTCAAAGAACAATATTGAATTTTCGACTCAAGACTAATTTTATCTTTTTCCAAAGATATCAATAAGGCAATTAGCAATAGTACTTCTTTGCTATCTAAATCTTGCATCAGATCTTTCCCTTCAGTAAGTCTATTGCTATTTTGAAAGATAACCTAACCAAGAACTCATCACTTACGAAGGAGGTAGTAAATAAACTCGCTCATCTAATAAAAGTTTTAAAATGAAACTATTTCAAATTCAACTATCATTTTTACATTCAAAAGTAGGTTTTAGCTAAGGAATCTCCCCTATCTGGGATCTCGCAGAGTTATTTTTGAACCACATTGAAAATAAATATCTCTGGATTAAAAAAACCACAACTGGTCAAAAATGGTCTTCTACTAGCGATACAAGGATAATACAATTGTTTTTTTTTTGAAGGCACCAACAGCTAACTAAAAATCTCCTTAAGTTCCTTAATACAATCCATCAAAAACTGCAATTCATGCTTGAAGAAGAGGAAACTAATAACACCCTGAACTTTTTAGACCTATCAGTATCAAAATTAAACAATAGTTTTAACTTCAAAATTTATAGAAAAACTACTACAACAAAAAAAAAAAAAAGCATACACGCTTCTTCTCACCACCCTCATAATATAAAAAGACAGCAAACAATAGTTTTGTTTACACACTAATTTCACTCCCTTTGGACAAAAGCAGTATGAACAGGAAATGAACATAATAAAATATATTGCAGTCTCCAATGGGTACAATAGTTCAATTATTGAAAAACTAATTCATATAAATAAAAATAAGAAACACAATAATAAAAAAAAATTTAAATTACACTGAAAACAGATCGGCGCTGTCACATACTTAAACAAAATAACTAACTAAAGAGAACATCACTGTTTCTTTTAGTACTTCTAATAAACTGTCATCCTTATTGAGTAAACCAGTCAAAAACAAGAAAGAAGACAAACGATAAGACTGGCATATACAATATACATCCTCATATGCAGCAAGTGTTCAACATTTTTGGATAGACAACTTGCTAGTTTAAAAAAGATTGAAGTAACACATGCCCACGAGAACTAGTCCACAAACTCTGCCTAGTAGCCAACATAAATATACAAACATCGTGATAGGGATACCATAACAGATAAGAACGAAGAGGGAAAAACACACCCAGGCTAGAACAAATTTGATTTTTGATAGTGTAAAACAGCGTTTAACATTATAATTTTAATTTTGAACCATTGACTGTTGAAGGAAAATCCTGAATGGTTAAACTGGTCCGACGGTCAATATTTTGGGGTTAAACTGGTTCGACGATTAGCGCCAGGGCTGAGGAAAACTGACCCGACAGTACAGTATCAAAACAAAGTTTCATCTTAAGATAGTTCTACCCATCATGAAAGCAATATAACCTTTAAAATAATTGAATAGGTTAGGTTAAGTCTCTGCAGCACATTTCAGATGAAGAGGAAGGTTTCTTTTAGTTTGCTCAAGTTTTTTTTATGCACGAGACATCGTCTCGGGTGATATTGTCAGTCACAAGATTGGGACGGACGCAATTTCTGTTGTGTAGAAATTTATTCCTACTTAGGTTGGAACACGGTTTGTGGCTTTGTACAGCCACTGTCTATAACAAAATTTCATCCACATCATCAGTAAATAGATGCGCCGAACATCCTTTTCTTCTAGAACAACGCCACTTCCGACCAGATTGTGTCCTGTCACCTATTGAGTTTTTAAACCCCTCATAAGCTACTAATTTAAATCTCCTCTCACTGAACATAGAATACATTGCACCGCACTAAACACTTGTACGAGTACTACACTGCAACTTCAATCAAGAGAACTGAGTCTGAGATTAGGATAAATCCACTGGTTGGGGGATGAGGGTTAGCAATCCTGTCAGGAAATCCCCCTCTATCTGCCTACTGCCCGTCGGACCAGCTTTGATCATTCTCTACGGAACAAAAATACGTTTGACCATCGGACCAGTTTACTTCAACCCGGAAAATCTGTGTTATGTTATGTTTTCTTTACAAACAATGCATTTAAAATTAGGATTGAGACTTTCCAAGGCTCACAAATGAGGTTCCAAGGCTTTCCAATATTTCAAATGAGTAAATTTTAATAAATCGTTCAATTCAAATAAAATTATCTTGCTATGCAAAAATACTAATTGAACTTATGGGAGTATCAATTAAAATCAATTATGTGTATTTATAATTTGTATAAGAAAATAAAACTCGTTGGTATTGTTTTTTCGTATGCAAAATCAAAGAATCTTTATTCTGAAATTACACAATCTATATCCTCAGGGAAAGCAATGCTAAACAACTATCATTAGTTGTACGTAAAATCCGTATATAAATTTGTTGTAATGTTTATTTTTTACAATTAAGAATAACATTGAAATTCTTCCATTTTATAAAAAATGATGATGACTATGTCATCGAAATGTACATAAGGGTAACGTATTAAACATAACTTACAATTTAGTTGTTTAGTTATTGTTTTTGTTCCTTGTTTTGTGGTTCGGGGTTTTTATTTAATCAGTGTGATTGTGTCGCCACAGTGCTCTTTTATTTGTTTAATGTTAACTTAAGGGTCGGGCTCTAGCTGTCGGCCATGTTGGCTGATACTCCATAACACCAATGTTAAATTAAAATCAAAATTTTTCCTTTATTTTTGATCGGATAATTATGAACGATATGTCATTTTAAAGCTATGGCCAATATGCATGCAAATGGCTTTTCCAAAACTAAGAAAAACATTTTGTTTAATATTTATTAACAATTTATAACATTGATTTTTAATATTTTTGTATGTTGTCACTATTAATTATAGCGAAAAACTACCAAGCCATTCGCATGTAGAATTTCGTGCCCAAGAGTTTGGTATTTTTTAAAAAACGATATTTGAACAATTGCGGGTTTTAAATGGATTTAGGATGAGCAATGTCCGCGTAACCTACCGCCGCTATGCTGGAGTCGCAGGTTGCTTTCTGTTTTACTAGAGCCGACCCTTAAGGTAAAATAAACTACGTAGTTAAAACATTCTTGACATAAATGACTTATAAAAAGAGGAAGAACTTTACAAAATAGTAGAAATTAATTATTTGAGTATTCGCCACAAACATAAACTAATATTAAATTTATATACAATGTTGGGGGGGCACATGCCCCCCGGCGTTACGCCTATGTGTGTCGCTCCGCGATATTTTGGCCAAAAATAAACTATGTTCCTCCATGTTAATGTTGTATTGTGTTGAATTATGTTTAAGTATTTTTATATAGCTTTACACTACCTCTATTGAGGGAATTGACAAAATGTGAGGTCTGAAGATGACATTATATAGTGCTTTGAAACTGCGGTAGCCTTTGCCAGGTGAGGTAGTAAAAATAGGTACATAAATAAGTAACATAAAAAAAGAAAAAAGTACTACTTCTAATCAAATACATATTATATAACTAAAGAAACAGGCATGTACAGTATAAGTAAAGGCAATGTTTCCCACCTGAATTGATCAACAACATCATCATCAGCAAATGCTTCAGAGATGGTTAAGTGTCGCTGTTCTTCGATGTCCTCTTCTTCGTCATCGAGTTGTTCACCTGCTGTCATCAAATTAGGAACTTGAGACTTTAGATATTTTGGAGTAACAGTCAAAAATTTGTTAGGGTCTATGTCATCTGTTGAAGTGATGTTTTTGGTTGGAACTAAATTCGGTGAATTAATTAATTTTGCTATGTTATCTAAACTGTTGTTATGTTTACTGTTAGAGCCAGCGACTTCATCCAACTTTTCATCCACGTCGGCTATAATATTTGTTCTTTTCATTTCTAGACTTGGGATATTTTCTGAATCAGATTCTTCCATTTCAATTTCATCATCAGACTTATGTACAGGTACTTTGTTTCTTTCTTTAATTTTTTTTACTTTTTGTTCTAGATTATCCATATTGACCATTAAATCTTTTATAGAGAGTTTAGATGTTTTTTTATTTCCTTTCTTTTTTCCAATACTAATATTTGTCCTATTCGTTCGTTTGGATGGAGTAACAATCCAAGCTCCACTTTTTCCAACTATCATTTGTGTGTTATTGGTTTTTGATTTTGATACTTTTTTTAATTTAACATTCTCTGTCAAGTTTTGCTTAGTTCCTGGATTTCTATCTTGTTGGGTAACTATTTGTTCATCGTTTGATAAACTTCCTAGCACCCTCTCGTTAGAAACAGTTCTTCCTTTTGAATTATTTTTTAAATTACTACTTTCAATTTGATTTAAATTTAGTTCTTCTTTATTACTTTGTAATTGTTCATTTTTTTTAAGTTCATCAGCTTTATTTTTTTCATTCCAATATTTATTATAGCCGCTATAAAACTCTTGAACTTCAGAATTAGATTTTTTGACCCAAGGATTATTAGGATCATTTAATTGCTCATCATTTTCATTATTAATTTCTTCTTCTTCCTCTTCATCACTAGTGTCTTTATTTGTCTGCAGTTTTTGGGTTAGCTCTTTACTTTTACGTAACTGTTCTGCCAATGCAATTCTTGCCTACACAAACAAACACATAAGTTTTATATTAATACATCAGGCATAGAAATAATTTATTAGCACAATACATTCCATTACAAAATTCATTACATTTTTTGTACTATATGAAACTATCAGAACAGGTGCTTTGTCAGGATTCAATATCTACTAAAAAATTTTAATATGGTTTGTAAAGATACCAAAAATTCGTATTTATTCATAAAGCAGTTGGTACATCATATCAGGATCATATCATTAGTCATCAGTAACTGATACTCATAATCATAAAACAAAAAAAGAAAACACATAGCCCATTATATTCATATACCATTTCAAAACATTAGTAATAAGATTTCATCATGTTTATGTAAAAAAAAACTATATAGACTTAAGTGTAGGACAAAGAAAATGTAAAAGGAGAAAGAAGAAATAATAATGTTGAGGAGGAAGAAGAGGAAGATAGTTGCAAAAGAGAGGAAGAAGAAGGTAATCAATTGTAGGGAGAGTTTGTTACTAGCTTTGTTGGAGAGCAGTTGATTTTTAGTTTTATGGCAGACATTTTTTTTAAAACATACAACATAAATCTGCTAGTTTGGGAAGCAGGAAGAAATAATATCACAAGTATAGGAAAAACAAAACAAAAACAAAATAGAATATCAAATTATAATATCCACCAAGCCATTTGGGTGAGTCTACTAAATTAGTCATCACAACACATCAGATCTGCAGACTTCTATTACAAAATTCATACCTTTTCAAAATTACCAACCAAATAGCATCACTAACTTCCTCAATCTAAAAAAACCGACCAAAGCGTTAGCAAGCCGGCAAAAAAAGACTTATAAACATTGTTGAAGCCCGAAATAATATCCATATGTACGCAATTTGTATCATTCATTAATTAAATATTATTCTGTACAAGAATATTTAGATGAAAGTTTGGTGAAGTAATGGGATTTTGAAGAGAGTAAATAGTGGATTATTTTTCTAGGTGTGTTTTAGTTTAAAATGGATATTGTAATTTTACGCCTAAAAATGGATGAAAAATGTATAGTTATGAAATGTTATGAATATTGTAATGTATCTGAATTTTTAATTTTGATTTGACTTTTCACCTGTTTTAAACTCCAGTTACCAACTGGTTTTTGTATGAAACGTTATGTGAAATAAATTATTTCTATTTCTATTTTCTATTTCTAAATCATTTTCATTGTACCTCTATTTATAGATAAATCGAAGTCACAAATCGAGAAATTCTTATAAGATTAATATTGAAATATAACAACTATAAAATTGGCTCACCAACGTTCAGGCACAAATAATACCATAAACGAGATAATATTCAAAATTTTGTAACGTCGACAACAAAAAACACAATCTTAGAAAAATACACAAGCCTACACAACGTTATTTACAAGGGAAGCCATGTTCGGAAGTTACTATGGTTACGATAAACAAAGACACGCCCTATATTCAAAATGGCGATACAACTGTTATCAAGGTAACGGATAAAACTCAATTAGACACACCCCAACATGGCGGAATACACACCACAGAATAGAACTAAATATAGATTCACTGTTTAACACAGAAACAGAAGAAACACTGAACGCTAACATAGAAAAAACGACGGACATCTGATTTCGACGGACATACGGGAGAAATATTACGCCATACTGAAACAGTAGGAAAGACAGACGATTCAAGCTCAATTTCCTTAAATGATATTCAAAGTTTATTGTTGATTCTCAATAGTAATCTAGCAATACAAACTAGTAAGATTGACAAACTCCAAGCAAACACTACACAGATGGAAAGAAAGGTAGATTTACGACTAATCGATTTAGACCGTAAAATCGAAGCACAAAATAATCAGCTGGTTGCTTTACGCAAGGAAGTTGACGATCGTGTTTATCACGCAATATCGCAGAATGTTGTTAGTATCGGTCAAATCGAAAGCAAGTGTGATAGGTTAGAACAACAGGTAACCGATCATAATAAAAAACAAAATAAACTAAATGTAGAAATTAATCAAGTTAAGACAAATTCTGAAGCCCAGATACTGTATTTTAGTAGTAAAATAGACCAAGTTCAAAGTGCATTGTTAAGCGAAATTGTAGCGAATGAAAATAAACTTTCAGAGGTAATAGAGACACAGACATTACACATAAATAAAGAAATTCAAGACACTACTCTTACCTTAACACAAAGCCTGAACACTCATGTGGAGACACAAAGTGTAATAAATACAGAACATAATTTAAGGTTACAAGGAATTGAAAACGATCTTAAAAGAATTCCTAACCTACAAAACACACTGAATCTAGGTGCCACAAGCAAACAACACACACAACCAATATATGTAACATGCTTAGGTAACACCACACCTATGATAAAACTACCACATTTTCACGGAAATCCTACAGATGCAGTAGACTATTTATACAAATTACAGAATTACACGATTAAAACACTAGGCCTAAATCAGGAACACAAACACAATGAAATATCATAACGGGATATTATAGAGTCCAGCTTACAAAGTTCGGCACTGCAATGGTACTACATGGTACGTGAGAATATTACAGTCTTGAATTCATTTAGCCAATTATATCTAGCAAAATATTGGAACGACACCGTTCAACGAGATATCAAACGACAATTAGAGGTAGGACATTATGCCAGACACGGTAGATTAAATCGTTGCGACTATTTTATTGAAAAGGTAAACATGTTGCGAAAGCTCACACAAACAATAAGTGAGGAAGAAATAGTAAGCATTTTAGCTAGCCATTACGATGATAAAATCCGACAAGCACAACACGTACAAGGCATTAAAACTATCGAAGGAATGCAGTATTTATTAACAGAAATAGACAACGAAGAACAATTTTATGTAATTGATAATACAGCAAATAGACGAAACCCACAAAATCAAACAGATTTTCATAGGCCTAACTTAAATTCAACACAAAAACAACACAATTAATACACAAATAACACACGTCAATACCAATCAAACTGGTACTCTTGGCCAATTACAAGAAACCAACAAGAACACAGTGCACACGGACGAACACTATTAGAATCACCAAATCAATATAATCATCGGGCAAACAAATACAACAGTTACAATGACAGACACCTTTATAATAATAACAATTGTTGGCCACAAACAAATACTTATAACTCACAATACCACCAACCTAACCTGGCAGAGAATCCAAACTCCAGAAACATCTCATTCAACAAACCCAACTATAAGCAGTTCCCAAGGAGCAGAGATACACACACCGTTAACCAAAACACTCGACATACACATGAATACAATTGTCAAACATTAGCTTCTACATACCGTGATCAAAATACACCAGACAAAAGCACAACACAATCGATAAAGGTTAGTTCAACTGACAATTTAAACTGATAAACACTGGGAAATGTACAAACGTCTACCCGGAAGACACAACACATACTTCCAAACATTTTTCAGTGGTTCACCAGGAATCTAGTAGACAGAAAGTAAACAAATCAACAGAAGTAATGGCAACTATTCATGCTGAAAATAATAACGGAATGACGGGCAGCACTGAATAAAACCACGCTGAAACACACCACAACACACTACATAAGTTACAACCTAACCTAAACACACTGCAAGAAAGGCAGATCTATGAAACTGAAACGAATGAATCGACGAAGAAAATAATAAATAATATATTTTGTAATAGAGAATTTCTACTCACAGATGAGGGAAATTCATTAATAACCACATCACAACATAAAACATATTTATGCCCAGAAATACTCGTTAATATTGGAAGTGTTGATACAAACATGCTTCTAGATACGGGATGTAACGTTACGTGCCTATCTGATCACTGGTTTACTCAACACCGCGACAAACTTAACAAATATCCAATGATACCTGTCACCAACATAACATTAACTACAGCCAACGGACAACACACACAGAAAATAAAACGCATCATCTTACTACCAACAACATTTAATAAAATAACAATTCTCATACAATTTCTTATAGTACCTAGACTAACACAAAACGCAATACTAGGCGTCGATACCATGAATATATTGCAAACACAAATCAACTTTGCACGCAACTATGTTACACTAAATCACAGCGGAATACAAGAAACAATTTCATTTACTCGACAAGAAACCAGAACACAAACTAACCTAAAAATCGAACCAGAAGATGAATTAAGGTTAAACACTTTACAAAGAAAACAAACAACATTTTCACTAGATATACAACTGCTCGAACAGAACGTTAACAATAACACTTTACTTAATAAGACACAGAAAACACAATTAATCAACCTATTATGGGAGTTCAAAGACATATTTTCAGAGTTACCAGGACTGAACACTAAATACATACACCACACAAGACTAAATACAGAAACGCCATATATAAACCGAAATTATCCCATACCAATCCAATATACACAAGCTGTAGACGATAAAATAGCTGAGATGGAGGCGTTAAACATAATTGAGAGGTGCAATAGCCCATACATCAATCCAATTTTAGTGGTAGTCAAGAAAAATTTAGAAATTAGTTTATGTCTTGACGCACGGAAGCTAAATGCATGGATTATCCCAGATTACGATCATAACTACAGCGTAAACGAAGTCCTAACCAGATGTAAATCTACAAAATGGTTGTCGACTATAGATTTAACAAGCTCGTATTGGCAAATTCCATTGAGCGACGAATCAAAACAATACACTGCATTCCAACACAAAAACAAAACTTACTGTTTCAAAGTTGTACCATTTGGTTTATGTAGTGCGCAAGCGGCTTTGGTAAAATCATTGGAAACCGTATTCGAGGGGGCTACAAATGACCAGACATTAATGTATGTAGATGATATACTGACGTACGACAATACATTCGAAGAACATATAGCGCATCTTCACGACATCTTTAATCGGTTTAAAGAATCCAACATGACAATAAATTTTCAGAAATCATCTTTCTGCAGACGAGAAGTAACGTTCTTAGGTCATAAATACACCACAGACGGTATCCAACCAGACGACACAAAGATTTCTGCCATCACTGAGTTTCCACCACCGCGAAACACAAAGCAATTAAAACGATTTATTGGCACATGCAACTATTACAATAGGTTCATTGATAAATATTCCGACTATATTCAGCCAATAGCACATTTAACATCGAAACAACATAAATTTATATGAACTGACAAGGAACAGAAAATCTTCGATGCACTTAAAGCCAAATTCATCGAAATAAACTTCTTACATCACCCGGACTATTCACAAAAATTTTACTTGCAAACAGACGCTAGCGACATTGCCATCGGCGGACATATATTCCAAATCGAAAAAATGGGGAGCGTAAAGCTATCATGTTTTTCAGCCGCACTCTTAAAGGCAGCGAACTACGCTACTTCACAAGAGAAAAAGAGCTACTCGCGATAGTTTATTGTCTACAGAAGGGACGACAAATGCTATTAGGTTCACAAGTTACAATACTAACAGATCATCAAGCTCTGACATTTATACAGAGTTGTAAATTAAATAATTCACGTATTTCAAGATGGATTCTTGCAATTCAAGAATTTAATGTAACAGTGGAACATTGTCGTGGCAAGGATAATCCTATGGCCGACGCACTCAGCAGAATGACTTGCAACTCGGTAGAAAACAAAGACACAACACAAACAGCAGTTTACATTCATAAGATTGAACGCAACATTGATAATAAACTCATCCGAGACTTAAAACAACTCAGACAGCACCAAAGAAATGATATTAAACTGGGACCCATCATTCAAATACACAAGGATCCAAACAACATACACCAGGCACAGCATACACAGAAATACTAATTACAAAACGACTTACTCTTTTCAAAGCATAATCATACATGGAAAATTATATACCACATAACATGATCGATACATTCATCACTGAAACACATAAATATTACTTACACTGCGGGCCCAATAAACGCATGCGACTATTACAAGAAGACTTCATATTCCGGAACATGAATAGACACATACGCTAGTTACTAGCCACATGTGATGCATGCCAAAAATGTAAACAACCAAATCAAATTTGCTATGGGCAGATGAAACCAATTAAAACAGACGGACCACGACAACAACTTTCAATCGATTTCTTCGGAAAACTTCCCACTGGCAAACGTGGTATAAAGAAATATTTCTTATTATTTCTTTTTTAAATAGGCCCAGTTCTTTTTTTAAATTATGTTGTAGGTGCCAAATTTAGAATGATGAAAATTTCCTTTGAAACTGAAAAACTGCCACAGCTAATATTATAAATAATTAACAAATTTGATTTTATACAACTCAATATTTAATCATGAATTTACTATACAAGTATTAGGTATTTACATATAAGTTATTTCAAATCAGATAAAATTATTCTCTTTCTCGAGTTTAAGAGTCCCTGGATTTCTTAATAGGCAATCACTTAAATGTATACTTTAATTTATATTACAAATGAGATTATTTACTTTTACAAACTATGAAATTACAACGTACAGAAAAAAAATGTCCAAATGGTTTATTATGAAATGGCAAGATATTACCTTAAAGTTGGTGCTTATTATTAAAAGATTTTACCACTGTTCCTATGTTTTATTTATGAAAATTGTTTTCCTCTTTCACTGATTATTACTACAAGTCCAACACATTTACTGATTTTCCGTTTTCTTTTATAAAATTTCTTACAAAATTATCAATACTTCCTTACTTAGTGGATACCAGATTAGAAGTGCTTAAAAAGCTTTATTAAAATTCCAAACATGGCGCTCGACAATCGTCACGGCCATCACCTTTTGGGTTACGTTCACATTTATTTTCCAATAATATTTTTTTTTTACTGTTCATAAACTGCATATCTACATATTTTAACTGTCTATTTATATATTTAATTTCAAATCACTTATTATTGTTTCTTTTTAAAATCGGGAATGTCCATTTCAATAATTCATATCATTATACTTCGTCGACATCAAATTAACTCGATCGATTTCACCTGCGCTTTTATGTGTCCACTATTTAGCCTTGCATAGTCAAAGTTTATTTCACATGGTTTAGTTACCAAAACACCACTGTGTCTACACTTTGTCCTTGGTTATGCTACATTCTTTTAATTTTCTAACACTTGTTACTTATTTAATTTATACACAATGCTTTTATAACAATTCTTAATATTATTTTATTTACACAAAACATGATTGAATTTACATCGTTAGGACAATGAAAATTTTCTAACAATCGCTACTTTAGGCTTGTGAATTAAACTTGGTTGTATTAATTTTATTTTGGAAAAGGTAAGTTTAGCTTAAATTTAGCTTTAGTTGGTTACAATTTGTGAATTTAATTATTATTTTAAAATGCCGAAATGCTCCAACTCTTATTTACATGAATTCATTTGCACAAGTCCACTTCTATTCATGCAGAGGTGTGTTGTAGGGAAATCCCATCTTGTATTTTTTGTTGTATTTGTGTTTTGCCGACGTGGTATATATACAATGTTATTAAATTCGTACAATAATAATTACAGTACATACACTTTAATAATTTATGAATTTTGCATGTACAGAATTTAATACAGTATTTTTTCTTTTTTTATCTACCCCGAATAATTAAAACGACAAATACCAAACCCGCGAATGTCGAGGGATTTTTAGTTTGCTTCTAATTTTGCTGTACTAGACCGTTGGGTGTTTTAACAAATTTGTGGTATCAAATTTAACCCTAAAATGTACACGAAAATATTTTTGAGTTATGATTATGGAAATGTGTAGCTTAGCATACTTTATAACTATACCAAATTGTATTGGAATACCATAATCAGTTTCTGAGAAATTTAACTGCAGCAGACAACCAAATAAGTGATCCTTTAAGGGTTTGTATTTACTTGTAAAACAGAATCCTAAAAAATACCAAATACAGCTCTACATTTTACATTATTAAGCTCATACTAAAGATACGCAGAAAGCAGAAATTATCACTTAAAATTGATAGACTGCATGTTCCTTCACAACCCTCTTCTATGTCGGGAGAAAACGAAAAGGTTTTAAACAAATGAGATGAATGATTTAAAAGTAAGACAATATAGTCAGAGCAGCAACATGTTAAGCAAGATAATATGGTGTATGTTTGTTATATTTAGAGCCTTGTATTTATTTAAACTGTATTGAACTTTGTTCGAGTTGAACAAACTTACCTCCTTATCATATTTAGCTCGAACTGTTAAATTCTTTGCCCATTGACCTGTAGATTTGTGCCTTAAAGACGCTCTTTCTTCGGCTCTTGTTTTTTCTAGTTGCTCTAACTTTTTAAGTGCAGCTTCAGGGTCTTTTTTTTGTAGTTCTTCAAACTCTTTAAGTTCTGTTTTGGTCTTTTCTCGTTTCTGAATTCGATGAAATCTGAAAAAAAAATTTTACTGAAATTTTAGTATACTGAAAAACAGGGTTTGCCATTGTGATTTTTGTATCTAAAAATTATTTGATTACTTTCTGGTTTATAACACAGAAAACATAATTAAAGAAAACATAAACATTACAGTAAGTTAATAATAATAATTTTACATATTCTCTGAGTAATTAGATTTAATTTATATCCTAATTTAAGGAAATATTTTTTTAATTACACGGTTTGAGCTAAAAGGTTTTTTAATAGCATTTGTATGCGTTTCTTTTGTATATATGTTACAGGAAAAGTATATTATCCAGTAAGAGTTGACTCTGCCTAGGTAAAGTCGACTCTTACTGGTCTCTTCAGTAAAAGTTGATTACACCTAGGGAAAGTATACTCTTACTGCCTTGATTTAGAAAAAAATAACTTTTTGAAGGAAACAGTCTACTACCTAACAAAAAAAAATAAAAAACAAACCTTTATAATACAAATAGAGATAAAAAATATGTATATTTTATTTCAGCGAGTTATAGATTTGTGACACTTTGAGTTACAGAGCACATTTTTCTTCTTACACATGCACTTCTTGGATTTGCATTTAGTATTGCAAGAGCATTTGAAAAATTCTTGTCCACTTCCAAATGATTGTGAAGTTTCACAGTCCTCACAGCTATTGTTTTATCCATAGGTTTATTTATCCATCAGCCTAACCAAACCTAGGTTTAGGTATAGGTTGACCTAAACTAACCTGAATCCTTGGTCACTATTCTATTGCACTATAACAAATAGACGAGTAATGGCAACTGCCAGGCGGGGATAATCAAAACAAAAACATCTACGCGCAGTTACATGTGGAAAGCAATATCTCTGAATCAACTTTTACTAAACCACAGCAGGCATAGTTAACTCTTCCTAGGAAAATTTGATCTGTTTATTATCAATCAACTTTTACAGATAATTTTTATCTGTTATTCTATTTCTGAGGTTTTGTATATCAAAACATTGAAATAATGGTTTTGAAAATCTTATACAGTGGAAAATTGTATTAGATTTTACATGCCTATCTTGCCAGTTGTTGAAAAATTTCAAAAGATAAAGATTCTGAATAGCTTTAAAACAGCTTTCAAATTATATACTACACATGGCCATATTAAAAAAATTTATTTTAATTTTTGAAAAAGCGAAAGTACAAAATTTTAAACAGCAAGTTATGAAGTACACTATTTTTAAGGGATTGACAAAATATACATTTTTGTATTTAAGTTTTTTCTATTGTTTTCTTCTGAGGGCCAGACCAGGAAAGCTCAACAGCATCACTACAACACTGAAACAAAGGAGTAAAAGGAAAACAGACTAAACCTTTAAATGTCTTAAGCGTAAAGATGCATTGTGATTTTGTGTGTGTTTTGAAGCAATTTGGGAGCTAATAAAAACTAAACCAAATGAAATACAGCAAACATTTTTTTATTTGTAACAAGCACATATAATGCGGTTTTATATAAAATACCACTTAAGTAGTGGCCTTTCGTGTTGCACACCTTGTTTATCCAGATACCATGAGTGTTTATTATACCATGCGTGTGCATCTTGTTAATTCTCTGCACCATGTTCACTGAACAGTTCAATCAATATAAGCTGGACAAAATTCTGTATTACTGTACAATATCATTTGTTGTTCACCATAAAAGTAACATTATTCTCTAAAAAAAAGTATGGACCCAACCCAACAAACTTAAAATTGGCACCACACTGTCACTTTTGTTGTTTGTCTTTAATGAATTTCCAGTGAGTTATTATCATGTCAGACCTTCATCAACAATTTTGCTTGTTTACTGCACCTGAAAGTTGGAATTGTGCCTTGTCCGAAAAAAGCTATCTGTAGGACAAATGCTCTGAAGAGTTCTTGAAAAGATAATACAAAAGTTTTAAAATAACTCTCAATTAGTTCAAGTACTATCACAATTTTGTATGAATTCATTTTTAAATCTCGGTGCAGAATTTTCCAAACTCTCCGATCAGGTTATCACATGAGTTTCCGTGCAAAACACATAACGACCTGCTTAATGGAAGCTCTAATTTTGGCCACATTCCCGGTCTGGTTACAGTTCGAGGTCGCTCAGAATATTTCTGCTTCAATACAAAACATGTTTGACTGAAGTTAGACATCCATCGTCTACATGAATGGTGGGATCCTGTCATCCTAGCGCAAAAGGTAGCATACTGCATTGCTAACGGTGATTCACCATTTTTAATAAACTCCTACATAGCAAAAGTGTTATGTTTTACCGATTTCATGTTGCACATTTAAAACGGCTTGTAACTACATGATCAAGAAAGTCATTGGTACTACTATTCTCCTCGGGGAGTTCTTTCTACTGCTCCTCTAGAAATAATTAATACTACTCTTGGCGCTCCACAGGGTTCATTGTTCAACAATTTATGTGAACGACAATTCTTTGCTTGCAAGTCATAAAGACATTTTTGAATTGTATAGTATAATGCAGCAACTAGTGTTTTAAATGAAGCAAATGACTGGTTTGAAGAAGAAAAAGTCGAAACTTTTAGTCACTTTACAAAATAAATATAAAAATGTTTATAAGCCTGCCTATGAAAAAGTTGTTTACTAGTCAGAGCATATAGATTATGTTAAGAAGTTGTCAAAGCCGAATTATTTATTAGTGAATCAGTAAGAAAGGTAACTTTTAAAATTTTTAAAATGGCATACTTTTCTTTCTTTGAAAGTATTCTAAGATATCAACTTCTAATCTGTGGAAATGCACAAAATTGTAATTTTTCTCCTTAAAAAAAAAAAAAAAAAAAAAAAAAATTCATTGATAATATTCACAAATTCAAAAATTGGAATATTTCAAGCCACTGTTTGTTGAAACTTGTATTTTGACTGCTATTAACTTATATATTTTTGATGTTGTAATGGATGTAAAGAATGATTTGAATAACTTACATAGGTATGCAATTAGAGGCTTAATTCGTAATAATAAAATTATAATACCAGATTTGGTTATATGCTTGAACAACCAAGACATAGATTAAATAAATCAATGAATTATCATTTAGTTTTAGGAATCAAACTTTTTAGGAATAAACATTTCAAAACTTGTAAAATAATGATTTGTATCATACATTTTACGGTTGGCTGAGAGAGCACCCATTTTATACTTGGATGAATATTTAAATTGAGAAACTTAATTTAGTCATGTTAGTTTTAAGATTTAATGATTAAATTAAGCCTGAATATGTCAAAGTCTATTGTAATGTATGTACATGTGCTGAAGGACCAATAGGTAAATGTTCTGTTCTATTATTCTATAATACTATACTTAATTTATTTATTGTTCAATACAGTCCTACTACATACTTTTTGCTTTTAATCTTGCTTTGCCTTGCTGCTTTTGTTTGTCTATACGATTGTTGAGCTCGGACCTTTGCCATCATTTGACGCCTTTCAACTATTTCTGCTAAAGTTAATGGAAATTCATCTTCTTCGTTCGCTTGATCTCTCTCTTTTCTATCCTCCCCATCTTTTGCCTGCACATAACATTATTCAACACAATTACTCAATGGAAACCAAAGAAATAATATAAGTATGATAGTAAAATTAAAACTTACTGTCAACACTTGACCAATAATAGTACCGGGTTTGGGTTAGAGAGCTAATCATCCTTAATCATTTTTTCTTCAGTTAATCTTAAATTAGCTAGACCATGTAACTAATATGGATCGTCAGGGGAAAAGGTGACAACCAATTGCTGTAACAAATTGATACATGAACTGAATTATATCACAAAACATCAATTTTCTACTTTGTACTTTTCGTGATTACAAATTGAATTATTTACATGACATTTAATTAAAATGGTACCAATCTATCCGCAGACTAAAGGACAGATATCTTTAGCCAATGAATAAATTATTAGAATTTCGATATGCAGGTTTTCAACTTTTATACTACACCTCTATACAGGAGCGGATCTAGGAATTTCTTGAGGGGGGAGCGCATTTGAGGTAAAATTTTTGCTATAAATAAAATAAATTTAATATGGAATTTAAAATAAAATAAATGAAATTAAGCTGTTTAGTGAACATGATAAGGGGTTAAAATAAAACCATTTGCTGCACAAGATATTCTACTTATTTCATGAAAGAAATAGAAAACACAATATTTCTAAATGGTTTTTTAACAGACATAATTGGCTGTGGTTCGGATTCCACGTAAGACTGTAGGTCCTGTCTACATTAACCAGTGCATAACAGCAGGACGTTAAAAAAACAAAAACAAAACAAAACAATAATTCATGAATGTTTTATGTCATATAAACAAATGTTATCAACTAAACTTAATTATTGTGATTTTAATAAGTACATCGTCAGAAAAGCAAACAAAAGCTATATCCGTGTTTGTAGGCTAAACTCACA
>JAGFPH010000066.1:1225168-1241446 GCA_018207615.1 Philaenus spumarius
TGTGATTTTAATAAGTACATCGTAAGAAAAGCAAACAAAAGCTATATCCGTGTTTGTAGGCTAAACACACATAAATGTTACCAATCAGCGAAATGTTTGCTAATCACCGAAATGGTAAGTAATATATTAACTGTTGTCTCGCTATTTTTCCGCCGAATTAATCCAAACCTTTTACACTTTAAATGCCATGTTTTTTGTTTTTTAATTGCTGTTTAACAAGACTTTTGTAGTAAATTAATTTTGATTAAATTTTATGTATAAATGAATTTGGAAAAAGTAATCAAATTAGGGTAAATCACTAGTTATGGTTGCCTCGCCAATTAGCCCGTAATTAGCCCGAACAGCGCTCCACTCTGTTTTCCCCCACCACCCGTCTGTCTATTCCAAATTCCAACAACAACAGGATGTATGTGTATTGTTCTTGTATTCGTTACTCGTAGGCTATACGCTATACGGACTAGGGACTTGAGGCATTTCTATTTATCAATCCACAATAAAGAGGACTCATGCGGGAATCCGGTTATCGCTTGCAGTTTGGTAATGAGCAAAAGTAAAGGACTGGCTTAGGCTCCACGCTATTTCCCAATTTTTAAACATTTTCTGTGTCCAAGGGGGGGGCGCGCCCCCCGCCTAGATCCGCCACTGCCTCTATACTAATTTGTGAATGTATTATGTTCAGTTGAACATACTTTTAGGATTAAGATTATAAAAGAAGCAAAGATAATCTGATAAAGAAATCAAAGCAAAGTTTGTAAAATTATGTCTACAAAGTAACTGTTTATCGGTGTTTTGAGAACATTGATCGAGATTTTTAAGTTGTTGGTTGATTTAACTCAACAAGTATTCAAGGGAGAATGGCGAAGTTCTATCTGTGGACATCGTTTGATCGCCGGTGGAGTCAAGATTTTCTGGCTCAAGACTTGCCCTCGTATCTGCAGATTCCGGCTCATTCTCACCTATAAGACTATCGAGTAAACAAATTTCCATTTCCCTTATAGACCGTTCCCCTATTAGCACGTCTTCTGACCGGCAGTAGTTTGTTTCAGGAGTCCACGACCTTCCCAACGTTTCGCCCTCGATGATATTATTGTGTTCCGCATCCACGTCTGCTGTTCGGCGGGACGAATAGATGTCAGGCAAGTCTTCTGATTCACGAGCTCTCAAAGTTATGTTAATTTTGTATCTCAATCTGTAGTTTGACTCCTTTTTCATTTTAATTGATAAAATTTATAATTGAAGTTAATTTAATTTGCAATATATATATTTATTACTATTATACTTAATTCTATTTATAATAAGGAGTTATTTAGGTCGACTTGGGAAAAGCCGCCACGTTCGGGCGCCAAAATTGCAACAACACAATAAATATAATAATTTAACTTTAATATAATTGTTGTTAGTCGTTTAATATTTTGCCTCCAAGCCAAAATTATAACAACACAATAAGTAGTACTGATCTGATCTAATTTATATAAATAAACTAGCTGTCCGATCCGGCTTTGCACGGATAGACAAATCAAAGTTAAAAAATGTATATTAACAAAAAATATACATCAATAAATATATTACACTATGTATTTCTTATAGGGATTTTTAGTAACTTTGACCCCCCCAAACCTCCCTAAAATTTCAAATTTTTAAAAACCTTTCTTAGTGAGCACCTAGAGCCCTAGAGGAAGCTACCTACCAAATTTCATTCCAATCCGTTCAGTGGTTTTTTTAGTAACTTCGATCCCCCCAAACCCCCCACAAAATTACAATTTTTTTGAAAATTTTTCTTAGCGAGCACCTACAGCCCTAGAGGAAGCTACATACCAAATTTCATTCCAATCCGTTCGGTGGTTTTGAGATTTCGTGATGAGTCAGTGAGTGGTATTTGGATTATATATATATACTAGCTGACACGTACGGCGTTGCCCGTGGTGGTTAGTATTTTCAGTCTTTTTAACGTAATTGTAATCTTTTGAAGTGTTCAGTTAGTGAGTGGTATTTGGCTTTTATATATATAGATCTTAAATAATAAAAGCACTATTGTCATAATAATAAAAGATCTGAAATTATGATTTTAGTAACTTTGATCCCCCCAAACCCCTCCTAAAATTTCGAAATTTTTCATACCCTTTCTTAGAGAGCGCCTAAGGCCCTAGAGGAAGCTACATACCAAATTTCATTCCAATCCGTTCGGGCGTAATTTGAGGATGATCAAAAACGCATTGAAAACGCAAGGAAAAATGCAAAAACGCCTATTTCTGGCGTAATTTTGGGAGAATCTCAAACATTTTTTAACAGACTACTTTTAGGCCTTAAACGAACCTAAGTACCAAATTTCAACATTTTCTGCCAATTAGTTCTCGAAAAAGCTGAGAAAACGCAAAAAATCGCTAGAAAAACGCGAATATTGGGCGTATCTTTGGGATGTTTTCAAAATCCGTTCTTAGTGCGCGTCTAAAGGTCCAACTGAACATGCATGCCAAATTTGAACTCATTTGGTTCAGTAGATTTTTAGTTCTGCTGATGAATGAATCAGTGCCATTTCGCTTTTATATAGATAGATATATATATAGATAAGTTCAACACACAAATAATAAGAACACAAAATTGAATTTCTTTTAATGACTTAGAAAGAAAACGAGTTATAAACATTAATTAAAAGTATTATGCTTCTTTAAAAATTCATTCAATCATCATTGTTCAATGTGGTTCATCATTCCATAATCTATTGCAATTTACATTATTTCAATGGAAAACTTTAACATTAACACATTTATCAATTGTCTTTATAACAGTCTCGGGGTTTAACTCAATATGAATGAATAGCTTTAATTGTTCTAAATATTGTCTTTATCTATTAAATAACACGCAAGAAATCTTAACCCCGGTGGGTCGATGCCAACTTTTCCCAAGTATTGATTAAGATAAAAGTAAACAAAATATGGTAACACACAGTTAAGGAATAAAAGTTAATTATATGACAATAGTCATTAATAATAGTTATGTTAGTGTGATGTGGTATAAGTGTATGCAATGGTATATCTAGGTATCACTTAGTTCAAAGTTTGTTCACACATGTACGAGATATATAAATAGGAAAAATAATGTTCGATGGCTTTCTTTAACTCAATAGTCTTTGAAATTCTACCCTAATTATACAACAGGATAATTGGAAGGATCTCACCAATATACTTTATTCTTCTTGATGTCTCCTTTTTGGGTTCGACCAATTTTTATTATCTTAATGAGTTATACTGCAAGTCTTGCTTGATAGTTTGGATGGTATATTTGGTCATAAACAAGTAAATTTAAAAAAATTATTACTCACTAGCCAAATGGCGTAGTGTTCCTTTGGTAGTTTTACAAAAATGAAAAATGATTGCACCCTTGATATGTTGTAGATGATTCTCAATTGATTTCGCAATTTTCCTGTCTTAACGGTGTATATTTGATAGTTTTGTCAAAGACTTTTTATATGTAAAAAGGTTTGTTCTGTTTATAGGCCACATCAGTTTTTCTCTAAAATTTGTGGTTCTCGCGTATTCTGAGTTTTCTTACGGGTTCCGCTTTAAATTGGGCATGCGTTAGGCAAAGATTCTGACTTTCAAATGTAAAGAGTTAATTAATAATTTAGTATTGAATTAAGGTAATAATTTTCCTGATTTGATCTATTAATTTTGATACAGGAAGTATAGGTCAAAAATATCGGGAAGTAATTTTAATTAGTTTCTTTCAATCTCGAAAACCGGGTTATTTGACAAAATTCATATTTTTTTCTGGGAGTTTACATATTTTCTGCTAGGTGTCGTTTGCTTACGCTAGCCTGTTTGAATGACATTGCATAGATATCCCCCTCTCTCTCCGACTATTTTCTTAATGAAACTCTTGATTTACATGTATTTAATATTTATTATATTTTGAATTGTTATAGTATTCAAAAGAATACATGTTCTTTTGTAAATATAAATCCACTCCTGTTAACAAGTGACTAAAATTACCTACAAAGTCTAACCCTATGTTAAAGAAAAATAATATAATTAAAATAGGTTACAACTGAATGAAGATTCTGCCCTCTGATGAATGTACCCTGTGCCACGACACGAACTCTATAATGAAGAAGGACCATCTGATGGTATGCTGTAAGCTTGACGGAGATCAAAGAAGATCAAAGAATGTACACAAGCTATATTGGGACGCCAGAAGACTGATGGAATAAAATCCGAGAAGTCGCCATAAGAAACAAACAAACAAACAAACTAGGTTACAACTGACAGGATATTCATGTTAACAGACCAGAGGTCAGTTACAGACAAACATAGGGAAGAGGCCTATAAGTTCACTTCTTTTAGAATTCTAGCTCGGGGATTAGTTAAAACCAAAAGGTCAAATTTCGGTTTTTTAGTAGTAGTAAGAATATTATAACCTAGTTTTAGTTCTTTTTTAAATAATCGTGTAACTAATATGGAACCTTAGGGGGAAAGTAACTATCCAATTGCCGAATCAAGATGATACAAAAATTGAATTATTCGCAGTGATTATAAAAAAGAATTTTTCTTGTAAGTTTATTACACATAAACTTATTTCTACGTTTATTTGGTTGATAGGATTGATTATTAACTTAATGTACATAGCTTCAGTTATTTTTTGTTTGTACAAGTTACTTTTCCAATAATTATTATTTGCCTCCTCCTAATTAAATTTGTGATTTTCAGACTGTAACATATGCGTACAGGATAAGAAAAATATTATTATTATTTTTACAATTATTGGTCATCACAGAAACATAAATTAATAGAGTAAATTAATTAAAGCAGACAGTTAAAAACTAGTAAAAAAGACAAGGAAATGAATAGGTGAGAGATAGGAATGATATTGTTTATAAATTTTTAAATACGCGGTGAGTCAAAACAGGATGCAAATGCAATCAGTTCTTCTCGAAAGATCTAGAAGTTTCCAGAAACAACACAATGGAACGTTCCAGAACAATTCGCCGGAATCTAGGTTTAGCGCCTAGGAAAAGGCATGGTTTAGCCAGTTCAACTACAGACCAGAGAAAGTTCTTCGATAGACTCACAATGTAAAAGACGCACGTTAAAACTGAACATGGTAAAATAGCAGTTGATATTCCTCGATAAAGTGAATTTTGGTAGAAAGTATTGATTTTCTATGAGTTAAATGGAAAAGTTGTGAAGAGGCCTAGCCTACATAAAAACTATGTTAGGAAACGTTAAACGATTCTATTTTAAAAGGTTTGAATTAGTGGTGTGAGCTAAATACCAGTGCGTATGCAAATCAAGTTAGAGAAACTGGAATTCATCAATTATGAAAAAGTGACAATTTTAAAGGTGTACAGTAAACAGTGAATGAGTGTGACGTAGGACTAACGAAGCAGAGTATCAGAAAAACTTGTAAGTATCAGCTATTAGTATATCAAATTTTTTGCACACTGTCTGCTTTTCTTTTTTCTTTTATATTTATTAAAAAAAAATTAATAATATATAGTAGACTCTAATAATGTATTTATGTTAAAATACAAACTTTATTTTATTTAAATGTTCTGTTCATAAGATTAAGTATGCCTACTAAGATGTTTCATTAAATCTCGTAGTCAAACATCATGTGAGTCGATTTCTTTTATTTTGTATCCATGAACCAATTCCCTACAATTCAAATACAGTGATCGAACCCTCAAAACTCTAAATTTAGTACATTTCTTATAACATGATAACATTATATTTTAATCATGTGTAATAATACAGACAGGATTCTCGGCGGGGACGGGTTAGGCTACGTAATGTCACAAATCACTTGGTCTGAAAAACTGCAAGCTTTGAATCTGGGTCAGGTTACTACAGATGATTCATTGAAAGATGAGATTTGAATATATAGCATGTGTTATGGAAGTTTGTTTACAAACAAAAGACATTTTGAGGTTTATAAATTTTAAATAATTTTATTTAAAGTTTCTTATAGAAATATATTTACATTTTATAAACAATAAAGAACAACTAACAACAAGAAACACATTCTATATAATTTTAAATAATTAACAAGTTTATTTTTTAACTTTAAAATTTTTGACTAGTCAGGACAAATATATTTTTTAACATTTTAAAACTTATATAAAACCTTTGTAACGCCCTTAAAGATAGAAAATGTCTTTCCCAACATGGGGCTGTTAAAGAACATAAGTCACTTATGTAACAGCATATTCGTTACAATAGTACATAATTTATGTAATTTTCAACTTATCATTTAGGCCTAACACAGTTTTACTTTTAATTTTCTAAAATAATATTTAAAGTTCTTTTAATTTTGCCAATATATTACTTATCAAACTCAATCTGTAAAAACAGTTTATTATCGTGTGTTCACTTTAGGTTTTATTTTGGACAAGATGTTGCGGAAGAGTGTTTTGGGTTTCAAAGTCAGTAAATATTTTATAATTAAGTTTAGTACAATTTTCTGTAAATCATAGCTTTGTCCAATGAGTTATAATTTGTTGACACGTTTCGGAGATATACCATCTTTTAGAACTACCGCTAGGATTAGCAGAAAATTGTACTCATCATAATTATGAAACATTTAAAACATATAATTATTTTATAATAATTTTCACGTACACCAGTAATTTATTTTTAATCTAATGACTTAACAAAAATTAGTTATTCACTCTTTAACAACTTAATCATAAATGTACGCCATCCTCAGTCTCTGATACTAAGGCCAGTTGTAAATACTAAGCTCAGTTGATTAGTGTCTATGTGTTCATTTCTCGTTTTAAAATTTGAATATTGGAATTTTCCATTGTACTCAGCACAAATTGTATGTGTCTCCATTTACCAACTAAAGCATACTGCTACTGAAAGTTTTAACACATGCACCATTATATTATACTTACTTTTAGAACTGCACTCTGATTTAGAATCGCTGCCATTTTTAGTTCTAACTCTGTTGGTGTCTGTGAACAAATTAATTTATCTTAAATTTGAATGTAAAATTTTAATTTCTCAACCACTATTTAAATTAAAAATTAAAAAAAATACATAAAAACAGAAGTCTTTTTGTATCACATTAAGTTGTTTTAATCTATTTATTTCCCTAGTTAATATAGTAACTTGCTAACAAACAAGGTTTTGCCAGTATCACACGAACTTCACTATGATACATCTCTGGAACTTGATTTTTTTTTTTTAAATCAACAAAGGTAATACACTGAAATTAGACATAATTGTAAAGCATGTTAATCCACATATAGGCCCATTCAAATAATCAGAACAAAAAATATTTAACTAAAAATTTTAGGAGGAAAAGTTTGTAAAGTACCTCAAATGATAAATATGTTATTAGGGAAGACTCCCTAGCGACCAACCCCAATGCTCGCTTTGCTTACACAATTTATTGTCAGTCAATGATTCACCTAATCTAGGCATAACCTCAAAATCAATTACTAGCCTTTTAATTATTTCTCAAAAATACATACCAAAACAATATTTATTTCAGATATTGCACAAAATCAGATGCCATAAGCTAATAATATATTTATTGTTTTATTGCTGACAAAATAGTGATTACAGTACAGAACTGTGGTGAAAATTTATAATTCTGTTTGTTTAACATGTTACCATATTTAATTTATTTTCATTAACCATTTACAGCAATTTGCCAGGAAAAAGATTCCCATGCCAGATGGTGAGTCACAAAGTACAAATCATTCTAAACTAGTTTTACAAAGCACACTTACAAAACAAGATAAAACAAAACCAGATAGCAATACATCAAACTTCAAACAAATAAACATTTTTTACCCTAAAACAATTTCTATAAAACACACACACATATATGTATATTTCTGTACACAGTAGACAATGGTGAACACACAAGAGAAAATCAGGCCAGCCGCAAAAACTCATCCACTGCATAGAAAGAATTGTTCTTCAGATACATAGTTAGGGTCTTTTTGAACTTTCTTGGATAATTTACTATCCTAATATGCTCGGGCAGATTATTAAACAGCTTCGAACCACTATAAAATGGTGACTTCTCAAAAGAAGTTTTTCTGTGAGAAGGATAAGTAAATAAGTTTTACCCGGTGTAGGATATCTAGAGCCTAGTTGTAGATCACCAAATTTATGAAACTTTGTTTTGATAACATCAAGAATATTCAATATATATATAAATCAGAGGAAGTACTTTATACCTCTTATGTTTACAAGATTCACAACTTTCTAGTTTGAAAATAGCCTCAATAATTCTTTTCTGAATATTAAACACCTGTCTACTGTTAACCGAGTTTCCCCAAAACATAACTCCATAAGAGATCAATGAGTAAACATGAGCGTAGTAAACCATCATGGTCGTGTTTAGGTCAGTTACTCTTATAATTGTTAAATTCAAATAATAGGCTCTATTTAACTTTCCTGCAAGGCCCAATATGTGTTGTCTCCACGTGAGTGAGCCATCAATCTCAATACCAAGAAATTTTACAGACTTGGATCATGGATGGGGCTCCATCATTGGGGCAACGGTCAGACAGAGCGATTTAATGGAACTCTTTGGCAAACTGTATCTCTCAACCAGGGCCGGATTTTGGTCATAAGGGCCCCTAGGCTCAGTGTGTGGTGCCAGGGGGTCGGGGGGTATCGAATACCCCAGCAAAACGGAGGGGTCCGGGGAATTTTTTTATAATATAACCTCTGAAAACATGATTTTTTGCAATTTGGAAGTCAATTTTATACTAATAAAAGCACTTTTGAGACTGGCATTTATAATACCGTAAATATTTTACCCTAGATTACATTTTTTATATTCTAACAGTTTTGAAAAAAGAATATTAAAAGTTTTTGATAAAATAACCTTGAAAATCTCATTTTAAGGCTTATTTGTAGTTAAAAATGTAGGTATAAGATTTAAGAGTACCAAATTTATAAAGACGGGAAATTTTAATTTTAACTTTAATTTTGCATGGTGATAAATAGGTTAAATAATGAAAGATTCAGCAAAACACTTAAAAATATTTATTAACACAAATGCTAAAATTATTATTTAGAAATGCACCCACAATTAGGTAGTATAAGTTACCGCAAATTGTACATTATTTACAATACAACATTTCCATTCATTGAGTATAACACTACTTCAAAAAATTCACTAATTCAAAAAAAAAAAAAAAATTAAATAAAACATTGGTACTACACATGTACTTGACAAACTACTGTATTTTGAAAATTAAAACATTGGAAAAGTTATTTTTGATTTTTGATACAGTACATTATATTTAAGTTCTGAAGAAGGATTGCTTTTATTTCATGAAATGGATTTTAGTACCGCTTTTAATAAAATATCATACATATTTAATTACTGCTTACTGCTAATAGGTTTCCTCCTGAGCTTCAAATTTAAAAAGGTGTTGATTATTTCTTCTTGATTTAGCTGTCTTAGTGTCATTTTCGATGTTGAGCAACGCCAACCAGTTCAGGCGGGGTTCAACAATTGAGGTCCTCAACCTATTTTTTATGAGTTTTAGTTTAGAAAACGATCTTTCTGCCGAACAGTTTGTAACCATTAGCGACAGGTACATCCTCAACGTAACTTCTACATTTGGCAGACAGTCTTTTAGATTGTTTTCTAGCAGCAGTTTGTTGAGCCATCTCTCTTTACTCATGATAACTTCACTTTTTTCAAGGTCTGATTGGTATTGAATAGAAAATGCTTGAAACTGAATGATTCATTTCCTATTTTGTCATCCAAGTCATTGCAATATATGTTAGCAAGTTTTACACTTGCAGCTAGGACTTCTTTAGCAGACAGAGTCATTAACTTGTTAAGAAACCCAAAACGAGTGTGGACAAGTTTGTAAGCTTCAAGTCTCTTGTGCAATGCTCTTTCAAGTCCATCTACAACTGGAATGAAACTCTGGGTTCGAAATTTATCAGAAGATTCAGAAGGTGTCGAAACTGCTTCAGGAGCCTACACACTGTCTAGAGGGGCCAAACGGACATTTGTTCTGCGTTTCACTTTCTTTCATCCTCATATTCTGCCCTATCACCTCCAGCTAATTTGGTAGCTTTCTCTTCATACTCTTTAAAACTGTACTGCAATTGCAAAGCTAGACGCAACAGCCTTACGTCTTGTCCTTGGCTGCAAGGCAGGGTGGTGGAGGGGGTGATAGTGCGTGTGCATCCTCCCCACACCACCGAGGCGAGGGCTGGCTAACCTTCACTCATACTCATAACCTCTCAGCCAAACCAATTTTTATGAGCACTGCACTATTAGCCGTGTGTGCGAATTTCAAATGACAATATTATTATCATATACTAGTGGCATTTCATCGACCTCGAAAATCTTTTTATCTAGCCTACCGGTAATGCCTAAAAAACTTTCTAGGCCTACGGGCCCGCGCCTACTTTGCCTGTGCCTAAATCCGGCCCTGCTCTCAACTTAAAAGAGTAGAAATATGCAAATCAATCAATGGGAAAAGTTATAAACGATTCTCTACACTGTGTAAGATCGTTGTTGTGCACTGCACAAATGTAAAAATGTGACACCACGTGAGAGAATATTTGCTTACAGCAGAAAATCAACAAATGGACTATCTATGCGAACATGGCTCATGACACCTGGAAAAGTACTCTTGAAGCTATATGTTAGACAAAGTAAATACGATCCACGAGGTATATGTTCTTGTTCACGAGGTAGATCTGATAGAAGCAAACCCAAACTATGCCATTGTGCGCCTACCAAACGGAAATAAAGAAACCGTATCCCTTCGCCACTTAGCTCCGAGAAGCGATTGTGAGCAGCTGCCAAGTGAATCTGATTTCAACAGCCTAAGATCAAGTACAAATACATCTCATATAAGCCCTACTAGACTAGGCTCACAAGATAGTAAAAATAAAGGAGACAGGCAATCAGCAGCAGTAACACCAGAAACTTACAAACAACAAGAAGTAGCTGATTTCGAGCCAGAACTGATAGACCCAGGAATTGATGATCAACCATCTGAACTTAGACGATCCCATCGACAAAGAAGAGCTGAAAGACTTTGACTGAAAATCAAGGGAGGAAGAATGTGGTAAAAATTAATTTGCTGTCACAGAAGAAGAGCACAAAAACAACTTCGTCATGGATGCATTCATCAACGGACTAGTCTCTCAAAAGAGCTTTAGAAGCAGCTCAAAATCAAGTACTCTCCTTGCCAATATTCATTAAATGCCACTACTTCAAACACTATTGTCCTTGAAAAACAAGCAAAAGGTAAACAATATGAAGAGCTCCAACTAACTGCTTCTACATCATCAAAATGCTATTTCTGCGGTCGACCAATACATCCAAGGTATAAGTGCCCAGCAAAGGATGTGACATGTAAAATTTGTTCAAAAAAGGGTCACTATGGTAAAGTATGTAACTCTAAAGCTAAAAATAACTCTGTTACCTCGCTAACTTTATCAAAAAATGATAACTTTGTAGCTTCAATATCTGCAGCTGAGCCTTCTTGTCTCAAAAAAAGCTATTGTCAAAGTGTTTATTAATGGTATCCAGGCTGAAGAATTAATAGATACTGGAAGTTCACAAAGTTTTGTTGATCAGTCTTTTCTATACAAAAACAAAATCAAATTTGTTCCTGGAAAAGGTAAAGTGTCAATGGCTTCTACTTCTTTATCTTCTAGTATTGTCGGTCGTTGTATTGTTAACGTAAAACTTCAAGAACACTCATACCTTCAATTAAAGCTTGCAGTTCTTACTGACTTGTGTGCATGTCATAATTAATTATAGGTAATGACTTATTGAAACAGCACTCTCAAATCCAAGTTTATTTTGGTGGTTCTAAAACTCCCCTAAGTGTTTGTGCTTTGGCTAAATAGGACAGTCGGTAGGGGTAATTTTAGACCAAAAGTTCCAGTAATTTACAATACGGCAGATTTTTTTTTTTTATAAGTAAAGTATGTAGATTAACATAAAAAAAGTTTACCAGCCCATCAATTTCCCAAAGTCGAAAAAAAAATCGAAAAACAATTTACTTTTCGATTATCCTTAATATTTCGAGATGGGATGAAGATAAATAAAAATAAAACATATCACCGTGTACGGGAAGTATTTTTCAATAAAAAAGGTCATATGTATTTCTTACCTCCGACCAATGGATTGTCTGGAAAAAATTCGATAATGCAGGTATATGTATTTTGCAGCAGGGGAAATCACTAAAAGTTGAAATCTCATTCAAATATGAAGCGTTGGCTCATTCTAAATTGGCTGAATTTTAATACATCGAATTGAAACTTGACATAGGAGTTAAAATATATATTTTAAACATTTATGCTGAGTCTCAGCTTGTTATCTTGAAAATGACCCGATCTAGAGCCACTTGACTTATCAATGGGTTTCTCGATTTTAGGAGTACCGGACCCATGAACTCATTTTAAACGGTTCCAGTTTAGAAAATTTTCAAAATGTCAACCTAATAGTTTTTTTACAAGTTAAACAAATAAATTGAAACAAGATCAAGGAGTATAAACCTTTTTTATTATTTACCTTTAAAAGCACAAGTAACTTAAAAAAGTATAATTTTAGACCTTTTTAGATTTTTCATCAAAACGCTTGAGTTGATCAGCTGCAGATTAGTCAATTTTTTAAATATAGTTTTTAAAATAAGCGTAGAAAAAAAACAATTGTGTTTGTAACTTCTGAACCAATTTTTAAATCGATATGTTCAAAAATGTAGAAAATCTAGTCGTTGAATCCAAAAGTGTTATAGTTAAAACAAGATATGTAAAACAAAAGACTATTTTCAAGCGCCTCGTTTTTAAAAATAACATGAAAAAATCGTTCATACTTACTAAGAATATTTATACTGGTGTATTCAACTTGTAAAACAAATTTGATGTTGATATTAAAAAAATTGACGAAACTGGAATAGATTGAAATTAGTTTGTGGGTCCGGTACTCCTAAAATCGAGAAACCCATTGATAAGTCAAGTGGCTCTAGATCGGGCCATTTTCAAGATAACAAGCCGAGACTCAGCATAAATATTTAAAATATATATTTTAACTCCTATGTCAAGTTTCAATTCGATATATTAAAATTCAGCCAATTTATAATGAGCCGCCAACGCTTCATATAAGAATGAGATTTCAACTTTTAGTGATTTCCCCTGCTGCAAAATACATACCTGCATTATCGAATTTTTTCCAGACAAACCATTGGTCGAAGGAAAGAAATACATATGACCTTTTTTATTGAAAAATACTTCCTCTACACGGTGGTATTTTTAATTTTTCTTCATCTTCATCCCAGCTCAAAATATTTAGGATAAACGAAAAAAAAAATGTTTTTCGATGTTTTTTTTCGACTTTGGGAAATCGATGGACTGGTAAACTTTTTTTTATGTTAATCTACATACTTTAATGTACTTATAAAAAAAATTCAGCCATATTGAAAATTACTGGTAGTTGTACCTACTGGGCTAAAAGTGAATATTGAACCTCCGCCTCTATTTCATAATCTAACAAAAGATATCAGACCTATAGTAAGTAAATCCCGTAAATACTCAATGATAGACAGGGCGTTTATTAAAAAGCGAATGGTAATAGACTATTCCCAAACTACAAATCGTTTCACTTTACTGGATGCCTATCCTCTACCAAGTATTGAATACATTGTATCTCAAGTATCTAGCCACTCAGTGTTCAGTATAATTGACTTGTCCAGTGTCTACCACCAGATTCCGTTACGAGAAGATGAGAAACAATACACTGCCTTTGAAGCTACCGGACATCTATACCAATTTTGTCGAGTGCCATTCGAAGTAACAAAAGGTGTGGCCTGCTTCCAGCGAGTTATAGATGACACCGTGAAGGTTAAATGACTCACAGGTGTGTATGAATATCTTGATGATATAACCATCTGTAAACATGATAGAAATCTCGCAAGTTTCCTAGCAACTGTAAAAAAGTACAATCCTACTATTAATGAGAAAAGGAGTAAATATTCTGTACATTCTATACAACTACTAGGATATAAAATTGAAAACAAAACTGTAAAGCCTGATGAAGAACGTCTAAAGCCTTTGTTGAACCTTCCCCTACCTACTGATTGAGCATCTCTTAAAAGAACAGTGAGAATGTTGTCACACTACTCAAAATGGATCTCAAACTACTCTCAGAAAGTTCAATGCTTAGTTAGTACAAAATCTTTCCCGCTTTCATCAAAAGCTATCTCAGATTTTGAGCTAATGAAAGAAGAAATTGCTCAATCGGCATTGTCTACAATTGCTGAAGATATCCCGTTTGTAGTTGAAACCGACACATCGGAACATTCTATAGCTGCCACTCTTTCACAGTCAGAACGCCCAGTTGCATTCTTTTCTCGAACGCTCTCCCCTAGCGAGGTTTGATATTCAGCTGTAGAAAAGGAAGCATACGCAATTGTTGAATCTCTAAGAAAATGGAGACATTTTCTTGTTGGTCGCCATTTCAAATTGATAACTGATCAAAAGTCTGTGACTTTTATGTTTGACCAACATCCACAATAGCAAGATTAAAAATGAAAAGATATTCAGTTGGCGGATAGAACTCTGATGCTTCAGTTATGATATTGTTTACCGACCAGGCAAGCAGAATGAAGTTGCCGATGCAGAATGAAGAGTTTGCGGTGCTACTGAAGCAGATAAGTTTTACACTTTACATTGAAACATTGGACACCTAGGAGTTACAAGAATGAGTTACTGGATCAATTTGTATATCAATCCACTATTTAATACAGCAGGCTTCTTTTCTCAGGAAATGTTCAAACTTTTTGATATCAGTGTATTAGACAAATTACACCTCTAGGAAATCAAGTTGGTTAAGTCCCTCTGCCCAAATTGTTATCGTTACAAACTTGAAACAATAGTTAGTGTAAACTACGTTTACCAAGCAAAACTGACTGTCAAAAAGTTTTGTTATAAAATTATGGAAAACATGATCTTATTTTACACATTAAAATTTCATTTAAAATTCAAGCTTATTAACTTTATTATTTACTATACAATAGCATTGTTCTGATTCTTTGAAATAATAAAAAACAAAATTGCACCAAGAGCTAATGGGCACATTATGATAAAAAGTAGTTTTTATGCAAATAAAGCACACATTTGTAAGTAAGTATTAAAATATGTTTCTACATAAACAACAAAGTATAAAAATCTACACCACATTAAAGTAGTCTAAAATATAAATTATAAGTTATTAATATTACCATTATTATTTCTATGAATAAACTCACAGAACACAATTCTGTTTGACCAATAAATGTATTTCTGTGAGAATTGTATTCTGTGTTTTTAAAAAGATTAGGGTTCAAGGCTTTTGTATTTAGTAAGCAGTGGTATGCCACCGTTGCACATAAAGTGTCATTGTTGTTATCATCACTTGTTCAATGTGTGTTCTTAATTTTGGTATGTTTTATTGATGTTTATTTTACTGTGAGTATTTACAATACAGAAAAATTTTTTTATGATGTTAGATTCATTTTTTTAAACATATAATTTTAAATATTGTGTTGAAAGTATTATGTAGCTAGATTTGTGGCAGGTACCTTCCGCCTTATATAAATATAAAAGATAGATTAGTAATATTAATCATGAATGGATTGACATTGACAGTGAACAAACTATAAGGGAGCAATAAATTTATAATATGCTGATGACAGGATTTAGGTAGTCAAGAGGATGCTAGTTTGGCTTGTAGAAAAGGGTCTATTAGCAACCCTGGTGTAGCACTCTAGGGGGATCTCTTGCCTTTACCTCCAACCAGCAAATTTTTATATCTGCTTTGAGATTTTGAGTTTTGTACTTTTGCATCAATAAATGTATTAATTAACTACGGTTTTTAATTTTAATACCTGGGGCACTTAACCAGAGGAATCACGCTCCCTGCCACTTTGGACATCCTGGCATGTCTTAAAGCTACACTGGGAGCCTAAGACATCACGCTGGCGAGATAAGTTGTGCATTCATCGCCGGCCATAAACATCTGAGGGAGGCGTCTGACACACATTTAATTGTACTGCACTGATGACACAAACTTGTTATTTTATCAATAAAAGATAGAAGTAAATTATTATACACTATGTTAAAGAGCCATCAGAATACTCCGCTATTTTTGCAAACATGAACAATTGACCGTCACAACAGACCAAATTACCGCAAGCTTACTGCATTTTACTTCATGGCATTTCCATTAGATCTTAGATTATGAAGTAACACTACTTACCAACATTTATCAGTTATTTATATAATTCAACTTATT
>JAGFPH010000066.1:1241456-1253857 GCA_018207615.1 Philaenus spumarius
TTTTATTTCAGACTGTTTTAGGGGAAATGCTACGTGCTCAGCTACTCGCTGTTGATATACAATAGGATCCCAACGGTTAAGTTTATCCTTTACATTCTGGTAACCAATTGCTCGACCGATCTAAACAAAAATAACAATATTGATGTTAGTAATGAACCTTGTTTCAGAGTGACAATGAAGTACATAACTTCAGCAGACTAAACAAAAATCAAATGAGTTACCTTAGTTACTTTTTGAAGGGTTTAAATATGGAGTCAACATTAATTTAATGTTCATTTAAGGTACAAAACCTTTTTCTTCAGCATTTTTTCATAAACCCAACTATTAAGGAATAGTATAGTACCTGTTATATCAGGCTTAAAGTGGCGCCAGATAACTTGGATAAACATTTCTCAAACTTTGACAACAAAAACAAAATGCTGGACATGATATGCAATTTGTACTGCTGTCCTTTTGTAAGACATAATATTATTTTGACTAAATCTTTTATCTGTTGTGCGATTTCATTCTGCTTGATAATGTGATTGTCTATTGTATTTTGTAAATAACAGTTGTGTGTTTAAATTGATTTTTTTTAATATTTTACACTATTTGAAGATGGAGTACAGTTTTGAAACTTATCACGAGCAACACTGAACAAAGTCATACAAAATAAAGTTAGTTATCTCTAGTTGTGACTTGGATAATTACAATGAGTTTACTTGATATTGATTTATTTTATGAACCAAAACAAAAGTTTAATTAAGACATTTTAAACTACCCATCCTTCCAATCACTATCTACAATGTACACCTAAGTTTCCAGTCTTGCATCAAGGTATTCTGCAACAACTACTTTTATATAATATATATATATTAATATAACCAAAGATACAGTTTGATAGAATAAACTTTGAAACAAAATCTCACAACTAATGTGTTTATTAACTCAAACGCGTTTCAACGACAAAATTGCCATCTTCAGTGATGCATGAGCTACAATAGTCAAACTATAACGTTATAACGTATATAGTTATAGTATAACGTTATAATAATGTTATAACATAGTTATAGTTTGACTATTGTAGCTCGTGCATCACTGAAGATGGCGACTTTGTCGTTGAAACACGATTGAGTTAATAAACGTATTAGTTGTGAGATTTTGTATTCAAAGTTTATATCTTCTCGCAAGTCAAGCTCAATATTTATGTACAAGATAAAGTTGTCTAATAAGTCCTGCCTTCTACACTGTTTTCCTATCAGTGGGACTTTAATATTAACCTTATAATCCAATCTTCCAATGTATATTGAGGCTATAATAATAAGTATAATACATTATTTGTCGGAAACTGAAATCAAAATATTGTTTTAAAAATAAATACTCAACATTTAGTACAGTTACACAAATAATGAACAACTTTTTAAAATTATATGTTGGAGAAAAAGTGTCATGAAACTTATAACGTTTAATAATTGAGGTTTTAGAAAAAATATTTTATGCATGTTTCATTAAATACTTACATAATGTAAATTAAGTTAAATTGGATGGAATATTTGAGTTTCTCCATTTATGCCACGTATATATTTGTTTAAAATTGCAGAGTAAGATATATATATTCTTCTGCCATTTCAGTTACTTTCACTGAAGATTTTGGGAAAAATTTTAAAGAAAATATGCTTTTATAGACAAAAAACTATTGAAAGAATCAATCTTATATAATCCCGTTTAGAGAAGTGAAAAGTAAATCTCATTAATTCATATTCCCGTTTGATTGGCTTATGATCTGAACAACCATTTCTGTTCTTCTAGGAAAGTTCCATACCCTTAAACACTCCATATGGCTCTCCCATATAACAAAATGAACTAAAAGCTTAAACAGCTTACCCTTTCAGCTTGAGGTTTTTCTAACGGTTTCAGCAAAGTTTTCGTCTGATTCCGAGTCTGCTTTAATTTCTTAGTAAGAGCATCGTGTTTAGATTTTTTACTGAGTGTTTTAACAAGATCGTTTATCTTCACTTTAGTCGTCTTCTTGCAAGTTTCAGGTTGTGTTAAATGAAATTCAGAAATTTCCAAAGTAGATTCTTTCCGAGTAGGTGCATCTACCCTAAAATTGAAAATCAAACATTGGAAGTTTAGAATAGTACCGTATTTAAACTGTAAATTAAATAGTCTACTTTAGTTTAGAGTAACATATTTCTTGGTAACAATGCTTTCTTAGCAAGTATCATGTAAAGCGTATGTGATTTCTTGAACTAGTAAAATAAATAATAATTAAGAGTTATTTTAAAAATGGTATGTACAATAAAATAAATAATGTAAATAATAATCAAATAATATAATACTTATTTTCATAAACAATGACTAAGACAACTTAAAATCATATAACATAAAAAGATATATGAATGAAGATTTTTGGAGAAATGTAAATTATTAAGAAAAAACATTCATAATTAAATGCAAAACATTGCTAAAACATACAGGTAAATATATTAAAGAAAATTTACATAATACATTTTTACATAAAAAAGAACAATGTTAAAATAACAAAGTTCAAAGGTGAGTACGTAACGAAATATAACATTGAATATTCCAAAAGAAACTATGCAATAAAATGTTGTTGGAGAGAGAATGTACAGAGAACAGCCGGTCAGTCAATTTGGCTCCTGTCATAGGCAGACGTGTTTTGTGGTGTTTCACTTATTCATTGTAATAGTATAGTTGATATATATAAGACTCCTGCTTTCCTCCAGTAGCAACTTTTCTTTGTTGCTATAAAAGTTTAAAAAAGTAATGAGTTGTTTTTAAGTGTTAAAAATAACAGAAAGATAACAAAAAAAAAAAAAAAACAAACAAAAAAAATAGTGGAACTTTGTTGTGATTATAAACTTTGATATTAGAGTTATGTTTTGGACTTAAAGACACGGACAGTATTGTACTGTAGTTTGTCATTGATGCTCTGCCCAATTTCTGTCTGTTGTTAATTCTCGACAAAACCTTTTGTAAACAGAACAGAACAATCATAATGTTTATTGACACTTGTACTGCGCATAACTCTATCTCACTTATATGAACAACGTTACGCTTATTTTTTTCCCCCCGAACATGACTTTAGTTGCACAGCCAATGGATAAGGGCAATATAAAAAATGTTAAGCATTTATACCGGCGACTTATTGTACAAACGCTCTTGACAGATTCATTGGAAAACAAAAATTTAAAGATCAGTATCCTTCAAGCATCAAGAATGTGTCACAATGCATGATCACATTCAATGCTATTTGTGGCTCGAATTACACGGAACATCGTATTATCGAGACTCGAATTACCGGGACTCTACTGTATATATATATATATATGGTGATTTTTTGTTGAAAACTTACCACCTCATTTATTTAAAAGATGGAAAGAGATATGCAAAATCTGTTCTCTGGACAGTTATTCACCGTTGGAGGGAACCTTAGAAAACCAAATCCCTCTCCTACCCCCCATATAAAAAATGTGCAATGAACAGATATGACTTGTGATACATAAAATTAAAACTCTTTATAAAACATGAATTTCTGTGGTAATAAAATAAAAATTATTTATAGCGTATTCATCCACTGCGTTTAAAATGTTATTTTGTAGATGTTCTAGATGAGTTCACTGATTTTTACTTTCTTACAACAGAAATTCGGCTTTAATTTGATTTATCACCAGCCATATGAAATTGAAAATTTTTAGATGAGGGGGTATGAGGGGGAAGGGGTTCATCCCTCCTGACAGGTGAAAACCTGTCACATTGATCAGATTTTTCATATTTCTTTCTGTCTTTTAAATAATTGAAATGGTAAATTTTCAAAAAATCACTCTGTCTATGAGTAAGAAGTAAACTAATGATTTGTAGGAATAAAGCTAATATTTTGTGGAATTCATTTTATTGTGTTAATAATTTCATTCTTTAGTGTGGAGTTTTTTTCAGGAATTAAATATAAATATATTATATTCAATTATATTCAATTATGAATTTACTGAACACTGACAAATTCTAAACACTCATATACTACCTATTCAGAGACATTTTATTTCTCAGCGTCTATTCTTTCTGGTTTCTATGAAATTACTTGTAGTTTACAAAACTGTTTTAAGTAGTCTTTATAATAAAATGCTGCGCTATATATGTTACCTTTTCTTCTTGTACATCTTAGATACTGCATCCAAAAGTTTATTATGTGCTTCTGGTGAGACATCGTCTTCAGAGTTGTAATCTTCTAGACAATCAGCCATAGTCTATAACACATAGAGATCAATGTATAAACATAATGTACCATATTTCTATATTTGTGTCACAATGTAAGTATAGAGTAGACTTAGATTATACATTCTCTATAAATAAAGAAAGTGTTAACTTATCCTATAAACTTGCCTTTAGAAAAAAAGAAAAAAAACCAATTAAGAAAAGAAATAACCCAAGCCTACTAAAACTCAATTTATTCAATGAATAATTTGAAATCAAATTTGTATGTTTAGGTTATTTGGCAAAACATCCGTAACGTATAAGCCTCCCAATTCAGATCACAGCAGATGTAATTCTTAGTATATTACAACCTATGCCAATTGTTACTGTGGGAGCTGATTGATGTGATTAAAATATGCAATTTATACATTTTGTGTAGGTGGAATACACTGACCCACTAAACTTTGCCAGGGATTTATAACCATGTCTAGTTTATGTAAAAAAGGTGAGACAGATACCCTCCACCTTATATACTAATAATTATAGTAATAGGCCTAGCTGATTTCACAGTTTATAGTTAAAGGGAAAGCCAGCTTGAAGCCACACAAGGTAGACAGACACTAACTTGCTTGCTATTACCTTCGTTAGTTTAGTTGTAAGGTCGGACCAGCAGAGGAATTGGTTGTTGCATTAAGAAACTGGTTAAAGTAAAACAATCGTTTTACCGCCTCAAGAACCTTCTTCATCACAACCCATCCCAACAACATCCGGAAGCTCGCATGAGAGTGGAAGGACACACCCTTTAACCCTAGAAACTAATGTGTTGTATTTCGTACAAGCGCGAATCAGTTTTTTAGTACTCTCCTCCTGCAGTGGCAAGCAATAGGCTCGTCCAATCTGGTCTCCTCATATACCATCCTTGCCTGTCCAGTCATGCTACCGTTTGCAATCAGTGTAGTCTTTCAGTCCATGTTTTTGAATACCGCTCGTAAAGTTTACGACTCATTAGCCTTGTGGTAGCCTATACACATGCTTTATTTTTTTAGTTAAGTGTTTTTTAAGATTTTTCTTTACAAAGGTAGTTTTAGTGATTGTAAGTAGTAGTTTTAGTGATTTTATAGAATATAAAATGAGTAGCGAATTTATAAATGACGAACAAGTGTTAAATTTCTTAAACGAAACGGAAAATAATTCATCAAGTGATCGTGGTTTAGACAGTGAAGATCTTTTAGAAAATGATTTAGCAATAAATACGGATGACACCGATGAAAATCCTGACTTTCTATATGATGAAAGAGAGCTGAATCTAAAGTCAAGTTTCGATGAAGAGGGTTGCCTCCTCGACCTAAAAAAATTAAAAGTGTTCTGCTGTCGCTGGCCGTTCCACATCGCAATCTACAGTTTCTGCTTTTCAACCATAGGGTATTATTCAGCTCGGAAGTTCATCCATGCCTGCTCAGCCTAAAATTCATTGATTACCTGCTCAGCCTACAATACGAAAGCCAAACAGTAACAATAACGATCATCCTGATGCCAATAATAATTGTAGTAAGCACTAAATTAAGTATAAGTGGTGATATGGTCACCGGTGGACAAATAAGCCTCCAGGAGGACGAAATGTACCTCCTAGGCAAAACATAGTTCTTATAAGACCAGGGCTGATGCAAAAAATAAAATTAACCCTTGTAACATAGGCCTATTTGAAATTTGTTCACAGAAAAAATGAAAATAAAAAATTATAGAGTGCACAAATTTAAGAATTTCTGAGAAAAGCGCTAACTATAGAGTACAAAATGCTACTATCATGCATTTAACCCTTCAATTTGACAATTTTTTAGGTATTCTTGTACTTTCAGCTATACACAAAAAGACAATCACGTATGCCCTCAACCCAGAATTTAGTGGTGAAAGATACCATTGTACAATGTCCTGTGACCGCTTTGATTTTATTCTAGAATGCATGCAATTTGATGAAGTCAAAACAAGAGCTGAACGAAGACAGTTAGATAACTTTGCTCCAATTCGGGAAATCTGGGATTGTTTTATTATAGCTTGTTACAGCTCTTATAAGCCTGAATCTTTTCTAACAATAGATGAGCAATTACGTTCATTCAGATTCCACTGCATTTTTTGAATGTATATTGCGATCAAGCTAAGCTGTCAAATATGGGCTTAAAGTGGTAATAATGTGCGACAACGCTACAAAGCACATGGTGCATGCAATCCCGTACACCCACATGCAGAATTTTATGTCAAAAAACTTCCTGAAAGCTGTCTTAGTTCAAACCGGGATATAACCAAAGACAACTGAACTGGTTTACTTCCATTCCCTTGGCGACATACATCCCTTGGCTTTTAACTTAACTATGGTGAGGACTCTAAGACAAAATAAGAGAAAAATACCCCCAGAAATGACAAATATCCACGTTATTGAAACATACAAATAAAGGCGCAGTGGATGCCTTGGACCAGATGTGCAGCCAAAAGTTGTGTAGCCGAAAAACCAGGAGGTGGCCATCTGTATGTTTTTTGGTATGATAAACATTTTGGTATTGGTGAATTCTTAGGTTATTTATGTTCGCAACATTGTTAAGCTAGGACAAAAACCAAATTCAAGACAAGATTTTGCAAAAGAATTTCATCATGAATTAGTGGCAGCGTGGTTACGAGTATTTTTGGAAACCGCAAATTTAAGAAGGCGACTATAGCAATCCATTACAGATACATTGGGTATGTACAATTGCCAAAACCTCAAGAAAGTCATCCTGATCAAGGTGCAAGACTGATTTGCAAGATATGTCCATCTGCCAAGAAGAGAATGACGTGCATGTACTGCCGTGTGAGCAACAAACCGTTTTGTGTCGAGCATCGTGCAAAATGTTGTGTTGAGAGTGCTGAAGAACTTTGAAAATATTTCATACCATAAAACATTATTTTAAGGTACAAGCCTACACTTTTAATGAATTCAATAAAAATAAGTAGCCTATATTAGCCTAAAACAATATTTTTTTTTAAAATATACCATATCAGTCAAAAAATAGTATGGAAAGCCTGAACATAAACTTACAGGTAGGTCTACCGCTGACAATGTTTTTAGTTCGTAGACATAGATGAATAAAAAAAGTAACAAAAAACAACTAAAGCCTAAACATAAACTTACTTTTATGTAACAGTCACAGTATGTTTCCCGTTTGCAATTAAGTATACAACTTTCGTAGGTGAGTCGGTATAAAACTACTTAACTTTTCTAAAAAATGGTTGTCATCTGCTAAAAAAAGGTTGATCTACCTAGATAGAGGGTGGTGTTACTTAATTTTGCCAAAATCTCATTTCATAAAATTACTAGGCTAGTAGGCCTATCCTTTTTTGTATTTCTTATTTCTGGTTAGAAACTATAGCCCAGGTATTAAAGTACAATTATTTAATTTAATAATATTGCTATCTAAATTATATTTTTGCCCTAACCTAATATTTTTGCAGGCTGACGTTTTACATTCTACTGTTAAATGTTGAATACAGATAAACATACTGTGACTAAATACTATAGGTTAGAACCTTTTAGATTTTGTTTATTATTCTTGCATTTCTGTTGCTATAGGTTAGCCTAGGGTCGAATAGTAAACTTGCGCCAATAATTTTAATAAAATTTGATTGTAAAAATTCAATTCTACATCTTTAAATAATAGGAATAGTATCTTTAATGAACTTGTTAGTATACATTTTATTATACACCTATAGTATTATTATAGGTACAGCTTTAGAGGTTAGTTCTTAATTTAATTTATTTGTGACAACTTACCATAACTTTTATGACATAAAACAATGAGCACTATAAATAAAAGACAAATATCTTAGTATTTTAAACGGATTAAACTTCAAAATTATTACAATGTGTATGCTCATAAACAAACATTTATTAAATCAATTTTAACCACACTTCCCACATGTACAAAATACATATACTGATAAACATAAACAGCTGAGCACCCCATATGGCCTAGGCAATAGGCATATCATAAATTCTCGGAATAAAACACTTGAATCAAGAGATTATAACTACTACTGCTGCCACCTTTGATTAAGAACTATAAGTTATATAATCAAAGATACCATCAGAAGTTACTAAATACTGTATACTAAATAAACAATTTTTCAAAACTGTACCTTATAAGCTCTGTATTACCTTTAAGTAATCTTTAATTAATGTTTTAATCTATTAAAAAAACTCAAAGGTTTAATCCAGCCACAAATAACTAAATATTTCTTTTAGAATGTGAACAAAATAATTCAGGAGATAAGATTTGGTGTTTGCTGGTTTGCTCATTATTTGATCACAAAAGACTTCTATCATCTCCTAAAACTTTAACACATACAATCATTCAAATTATTTGAGTGTCATTGTATACATAATAATATAAAATCAATTAACCAAAACTTAATTCAACTATATTTTCTTTAGTGCCTGAAGACTGTGCAGTTAACTGCTATAAATAGATTTTCAAAATCGTCTACTCGACTATTAACAAAAGTAGTTATGAATCAGAAACTAGAAACACTTGGTATTATTATTTCTGCTAGAAAGTCAGAAAGACATTACACCACACGCAAACGTCGCCAACAATGACTGTTCACATTAATGTCATTTTTAATTCATGTTTTTAGAAAAGTTAGTAGGATTTGATACGAGTGCTTTCTCATGTATCTTTAGTAAAGTCATGTTTACTAATGTAAGATAGTGTTTCAAAGCTTTCTTTTTTAGTCAGAAGACTAGTTTGAGCAGTTTGCTCCCAGTTAAAAGCATTAAGTGTACAAGTAGTTCCAGTTACAAATTATAGTGCAGGAGTACAGTAGTATTTTTGTTTTGAAAGAGGTTGTTAGTAAGCAAAGACACGTCACAGTCGTATAACATGTTCCATTTTATTCTTTTAAACCAGTTGTGATTGTTGACATCTTCCTGGTACCGCTAAATTTTAATATCAGTGTTATAATGGCAACAAGTTCAAAGGTAACTTAATTTACATTAATGAATTGATAAGATGTAACTTATTCTCATTTTATGTTCCTCTTTACAAACTCAATGATTTGTTTTAGTCAAATTTTGTTAATTTTGAATGTCATTAGCATATTGGAGCATAAAAGGTGGTCATTATAATATATTAGCAAAAGCTTCTAAACACACTACATAACCTAGGCTATCTGAGTTTGATATAAATAGTACAATACCTAGGCAAGTAGGCCTACTTATTAAATTTTTGATTTAGTGAGTTTCACTTATATAAAAATTAACTTCAGGTTATTTTTCTAATATTTTTTTTATTGCATTTCTATTGGGGTAGGGTTGTAAGTTAATAGTAAATTTGCGCCCTAGGTTTTAGTTTACCCTAATATATGGTAAATTAATGGTAAATATTGACTATAATGGTACAATTACTTGCTCTGTCACTGCTGGGTTGCCAACCAATGCAGACAAAAACTTCCTGCTTTTTAATTGTTTCGCAAAACCTGTCCAAATTTAATTCTTATTAAAATACACAAACTAAACGAAAAAACTATATTTTGTAGGCCCTACGCTATATAGGCTAATGAATAATTAAAAAAAAACCCTGTAAAGCAGCACTGCCGCATTACTATAGCCGAATTTTCTTATCAGGAAATAGCTAGGCTAGTATTAAATAATGGGAGTTTCCAGGCCTACTTTTTTAGAATATATGGCTGATTTTTCACCTCCTCTGGGGGACGGCCCATGGGTTGTTATGCATATCATTTTAAAGATCTTGATGAGACAAACACGACATAATAAAAATGAAAAATTGATGATCCTGAAAAAAGTTATGGCTGTTCAAAGTTTTGATATGCTGCATGTTAAATGAGCCTTATTCTAAGTTTAATTTATTTTTACATGTTCCATGTCCTATATTACACGTTCAACTCTGCAAATTGTTTACGGGTATAAAGAACTACTTGTTTATGCTACAGTTGATTTTTGTACAATGTAAAAATAAATTAAACTTAGAATAAGGCTCATTTAACACGCAGCATATCAAAACAGCCATAACTTTGAACAGCCATAACTTTTTTCAGGATCATCCATTTTTCATTTTTATTAGCCTATGTCGTTGTGTTTGTCTCATCAAGACATCTTTAAAATGACATGCATAACAACCCATGCTTACATTTAAGATTTTTCACCGACTCCTGACAGGCCGTCCCCCAGAGGAGGTGAAAAATCAGCCATATTCTAAAAAAGTACCTAGTTTTTTATACCCATAAACAATTTGCAAAGTTTCAATTGTGTAAGTGGAACCTGAAAAAAGATATTGGGTTGTTCCGGGACTTTTTGCCACCCCTATATATATAAATTAATGAATTTTGGGTATCGTCTCCAAATGGTTTGAAACGGATAGAAACGAAGTTTTACCCTCCTCCGAAGAACCGTTTTCAAGTTGGGTCGAGTGTAATAGCTCTTATTTTCTTCAAAAATTCAGCTAATAAATGTAGAAAAAGAGTTATCTACCTCTACCGGTGATAGGCCTACTTATATGTTAATCAAATTGAAATATATAAATTGAAAAATCCATCTAAAAAAATGTAAAAATTCATGCAACTAGGGGCTGCATGAGCAGAGCGGGGGCATGAGGGGGCGCCTAAAAAATCAAAGAAATAGTAGGCCTTTTAGTAGGTATTTATTTCCTGTTACAAGTTACAACTTTTTAAATAATAAAGCATTATTTCAATTATTTCTGCGATTGGTTTTTAACGTCTTCAATTTTATTTATATTTAATTTGATGTAATTTAAAAAGCAGTATAACCATATCACTGAAGCAGTCATGTAAATTCGCCCAGATTTTTTTCCGTTTTGCAAACATTTTTTTCAAAAATTCTCCATATATAGTAATTATATTCCAATCTATGAAAAGTGTTAAAATATATCTTTTTTTATAAAAAAAGGTTCAAAGAATTAATTCATATATATATCAATTCAACTAAAGAATTTATTGATGTAAAATTTAAAATTTATTACCTCATGAAGGAAAAAATCAACTTTACATAAAAAGTAGTAGGCTAAACGTTTTTTTGTAATTTTTAAAAATATACAAAAGTTTTGTAATTTAACTCTAAAATAGAAGTGTATAAAATTATAAGTTATATCAATTTCAAAAAGAAATTCCAGAAAATATCAGTTTTTATGTTCCTACTACAAGACCGCTAATAAAATTGGGAATATTTAGAAAAGGTTACCAGGAATATATTATACTTTACCAAAAATTAAATTTTGTTAGCATAACAAATTGTAGTGAATAAATCATAGAATTTTAGCCTACTGTAAACTGTAAATTTTTGTGTAAAACTTTATATTTTAGAACAGATATAATACAGAATGAAAGAAATTGTCTAAACGTCTGACGAATTTGACAAAATATCCTATAAATAAAGTTATATAACATTGAAGAAACATTTTTGTAATTTTTTCAAAATATACCGGTACAAAAGTTTTGTAATTTAGTTCTAAATAGAAGTTTGGTTACAAAATATATACCGGGTGTCCCATAAAGGTCCCCCTCTCTTTAATTTTTGAACGATTGTAAATTTTCAAACAATCTTTGGTAAATGTTACTAACTGGTAAATAACAACAAATTCTAAAATTTAACAACTAAGCTCTAGAGTGACCGTTTTCAGGAAAAATTTTCAGTGTTCTTAGCTTAAGTCGTACACTGTTTATTTTTAGTGGGGGATAGGTTTCAACAATCTAATTTACGGTGATACATTTTTTACCATATAACTTTAGTTTAAGAAATCATAGAGAGATCTAGTTTGCGTCATTCATTTTCTTTTTTTACCCTCTTTAAAATGATATGTAATTTGCTAGGGGTTGCTATTCGAAAATAAAAACTACCCACAGCAACCCCTATTTAAGGGTGAGGGTTGAAACCCTAAACCACATAAAAAAGTACTTTGACTTATGTTAGTAACATTTACCAAAGATTGTTTGAAAATTTAGTGGTTCAAAAATTAAAAAGGGGGCACCTTCATGGGACATCCGGTATAAATTTTAAAATTTTTGTCTAGAAAACACCAGTTTGTATGTTCCTACTACAAGGCTGCTAACAAAATCTGGCCTATTTTGAATTAGGAATTTAGGAATATATATATATATATATTATAACCTATATTTATAATGTTAAAACCATAAATAACTGACTCCCT
>JAGFPH010000066.1:1263445-1275710 GCA_018207615.1 Philaenus spumarius
CTGTGGGATTCCGTATTTAATTTTACCAGTTTGAGTCAAACATTTCCAAATCCAAACTGTCTCTGACGAATAAGTTAAATAGCTTCCAAGGAAATTGTTTGCAACTCATCTAATTCCACAGATATTTGGTGTAACAAATCATATTTTATGATCTACCATATCAAAAGCCTTTTTTAATTCACAAAAAGTCACTTTTATACTAAATATAATATAAATGAATCTAACGTATGATATGTATGCACTGTAATCACATACATTAATTATTTAGATTTATATATAACGTTATCCTTTTAAAATTGCAATTTTTCATTTCAGGAATGAGATTTACATTTGGTTTAGTTTCTCGGTCCAATATGAAAGCAACAGAAGATGCTGAAACTGTTATATGTTTAAAAAATGCTGGAGCTATATTGGTCGGAGTAACTAATGTACCAGAACTGAATCTTTGGTGTGAAACTCGTAATTTAGTGTACGGTCAAACCAACAATCCGTATGATTTCAACAGAACTACAGGGGGATCTTCTGGAGGAGAGGTAACTTTTGTTATTATTTTAACTGTTCATTTTTATTTACTACAACCCTCACAATTACTTTACTTTACAATTAAATCTATATTAAAATAAGATGGTCAACAAGGGTTACAATTATAAAACAATCTTTTACTGCTGTATTATTATAGGTAATACATAAAATGATATTTCTTTTCAAAGAACAATATTATTTAAATTGTGAATACTAAGTTTGATGATAAACAGGTTATTAATTGTTGTTCAATAATTTTAAAACACAAGATCTTAACTCGGTGGGTTGGAGCCGTCTTTTTCCCAAAGTATTTAAAAAAGAAAACAAATTTGATTATAGATAACACAATTAAAATATGTACAAAATTAATGAGAGCAAGATTATATGGAATCGTCAAAAGGTTATTTGGTTAATGGATTTAGTATTATAATGGATCACTGAATTTACGATAGTTTAAAGTTCAAAGGTTCTTGGTAAATCTATATGCATAACATATGTATATATTATTATTCACAGTTTAGTTCAAATAGATAAGTTATCCCTCTAAGGTAACTGGTTTGGTGTTGGATCTTAAAATAGACTAGGCCTAGTTAATTGGAAAGTTCTCACCCAATTGGTTGTTTGTTCTTGTAGATTAGAATTTGATAGTAATTGTTATAAAGGAAAAACACTGAACTTCATAAGCTTCATATTTATTCAAATACCGATTCTTTTCTTTAAATTTCAACAGCCAAAATTATATCAACTGCACTATTTAGTGGCCAACTTAACAATGTTCTTCATTTGGGGCTTCTCTACCTTTCCAGGAAATGGATAATAACGCCTGATGAATCTTCATATCTTCTGGAATTTGGGTTTGTTAATGTAATAGGTGTTTGGGAGTCGTGAAGTGTGATTTATTTTAATTGTGTCTTTGTTTTGATACATAACAATGTTTTACAATGAATTTAATATGATTTTAAACAGTTAAATTATAGAAAACACTTAAATAACTCCTTATTACAATAATTGCTATCTAATTTCTAGAATGTATATATCTTATTCTTTGTATTTTTTCATTTGGTAGCAAGAATTACGTGGACCAATCACAGCGTTTCGTGGGAGGAGTTTACATACATGAAGTATCCGCCTACGATTAAATTTTGTCGGTTGGGGCTTCGTTTTTATATTTTATAATAGCTTATCGGCGTTTATTTTAGATTTAGACCAAAGACATTTGAGATGTAAAAAATTGGTTCTTTTCGTAGGCCTGGTTTAATTTTCTAATAAGAATGTATTTTTCTTGTAATCGGATTTATTCTGCCAACTTCTCTTCGATTTGTAATTAGATAGGCCTAGTTTCTCCTTGCGTTTTAACGTAAATCTTTGTCGATTGACTTGGTTTTATGTTGTTATTTTAGCTTTCCTGGATGCAGAATTTAGTTTTGAATATTTTTGATGTAGGAAATGTAGGTCTACAGATTCGTTTTGTAATTTTATTTTAATGAATTCGAGTTGAAAGTCGTGATTTGATTGTACCTTTCCGTTGTAGTATTTAGTGTTGCGCATAATTGTCGCTAGGTGTCGGGCGTGTATGACGGATTAACTAAATGAATGACATTCCAATTTGACTTCTATCTCTCTCGCTCCAATACGTATTTTTAATTTCGTTCTTAATTCTTTACAGAGTTAGGGAAATATTTGAATTGTAACATATTTTACCAAAGATTTGGATTAACTTTACTGTTTGAATGTCACAATTTTGTCCCATAAGAAATTGGAGTAGTCACTGTTCGTCAGATATTTGAAAAACAAAAATTAGGCTAGACCAAAGAAAGTGATAGGCATAGGCCTACACTTGTATTTACATGTAATTTATTTCTTGCTTTCTGATTTTTGTAACCGTTAATGTTACAAAGTTCATCTACGGCAACAATGGTTATTCTATTTCCATACCTCAGATCAATCCTCTAACTAAAATCATAGATCGTGATAATAAAATAGATTATGCATGCATACTGCGGCAGTGTGGCGAAAAAAAAGGTTGTCGGAAAAATATTGCACGATTGCGCAGCGGGGTAGTGCTAGGGAGACATCATTACACACCGCTTTTGTCGTTTTCCCCATTGATCGCGCCACTATCGTCGAATTTCCAGTGGATTGAAATAATGCATTGGATCGGAGTTCTATTAGGTTATCCAAATACAATGCTAAAACTCCAATTTGGAAAACCTTTTCTACTGCAAATTCTATTTTGATGTCTGATGGTCCAAAATGCACAACACAACCATAAATTATGTGATAAAATTTATTCAATCTATAGTAATGTTTTTATATTTAAAATTTAAATAAGAATTTTGTATTCATATTTGTTCATACGGTATTTTCCCTTTTAAATGCTGAGTTAAATATTTAAAACACACATTGAATGTAAAATATATAAATATGTTTTATAGTATATGCAAATATTGAATTTGTTTTTGTAACTAGTGGCACACTCCACTACTTCGAAAAATCATGCAACTCTTTTACAACAAACTTGCCTGCAATTGTTTGCTGCCCTTGCACTAGGTATATTAAGGTTTCATCGTCATGAGTTGTGGGAATGAACAGAGTGAATTTATTCCTGCGTACACATTATTTGGTTCTATGTTTTCCAATATAAGCCCATTATTTCTTTGTGCGATTAGTTTGTATTTTTTGCTATGTCCCAACAGTCAAAGGTAAAGATCTGTCCTGATAGTTGTGACGGGTCTAAGATACTAGTGCTTTTTACATTATCAGCTGTAATTTGTTTCAATCTAGGCTCTCGCGACAGTTTGCTCATACTACAGCCTGAAGGGAGAAACACCAATATTTTGTATTAAGAAGTAATTAGTTTTGCATAACCTATTTAAGTAAAAACAAATTTAAAATAATGCTACTCGAGCATAAAAAATAAATGTTACATTTTGTATAAGAATTACTGTTATTATTAACTTTTTATTTTATAGACCTTTTTCTATTCTCATTCTAAAATACCGGAAACGTTCATTTTCTAACCATCTATAGCGAATTACCGGTTTTTTAAATAAAATAGAAAACATGTTTATCTATTTGTAATGTATAGCTACTTCCCAACATCTCACACACTTGAATTTAGGTGCCTTTCTAGAGCAGACAGCATATAAAGTCTAAAAATGGCAATTTTCAAATTTTGGGTCACCAAAAGGCGGTAAATATTTTTTCAAACTTCTTAACAGTTACAGATATTGATTTGGGACCTTTTTGAATCGGTTCCCAGACATGGAAAACTAGTCACTTTTTTACTTTTGCACTTAACCAAAATTTAAACTTAGCTGCAAACTTTTTGAAATAACAAAAATTGTTATAAATGAATGCCTGTTTATATAAGTTCTGCAAATTTATTTTAAGCAAAAAAATTTAAGGCAGTTAAAGAGACTTTTTAAACACATCATATAGACATTCACCCTAATACACAATTATTTTGTTACAACGTATGTAGGCAGCAGCTTTGGCCGCATGTGCTACACCTTTGGGTCTTGGAACTGATATTGGAGGATCAATAAGAATGCCTGCTTTTTTCTGTGGAGTGTTTGGTCACAAACCTACTGCAGGTATGTAATAACCATGACATATGGTCTGCCACATTAGTTTAAATTGCTACATTAAAATATGAACTTTAGAAGACCCCTGCTTGCTTTTTATGTCAAACCCCCTTGCTCCCTACAGACTTATTTTATAAATTTTATTAAATAAGATGATACATAATATTAAATGTATAAATCATATGATTAGGTTTTTATGGGATAGCAGCAGTTCTATTAAAGATTAAAAAGAATCAGTATAATTTAGGCCTACTTTCAGACCTCTGGAAAAATCAGATATTTGGTGGGGAAATGACAATTAATAGTGCTACTCTTTGAATTTAATCAGAACCAATGCAATTATAAATTTTACAGTGTGATATCACTCAGTTATATTTTAAAATTTTTAATAAAATTTGTATCATGTTGTTTAAATATATTATATAATTATAGTTCATTCCTTACTTTAAATCAGTTGGCACCCAGTCTAGCAACACAAAACTGGTCCAGTCCTCAACAGAATTATCTGGTGCTTTTTACAGTAGTAGGTCGATATAATATGCTACAATATTAATAAAGAAAACTCATTTGTTAGTAAGTTCTATTGAACTGTAAACATTAGAACTTAATAATGTAATGGTACCAAAATTCGATTGATAGACTAAACAGAAGATACATCATATCAGGGATCATTTTCATTAACCACCAATCCCTGATAGCACTAATAAAAATACTCATAGCCCATTACCTTCACATTCCATTTCAAACATTAATATAAAATCATTCACCATGTTTGTAAACCCATATAGTATTAAGTTTATTGAAGACAATATAACAACAAAATAAAAATGATTTACAAGGTTGAGAAATTGGAAGAAGAAAATTGTTAAAGGAAGGAGGAAGAAGAAAGTGATTTTGAATAGTAAGGAGTTTTTGGCATCAACTTGAGTATAACATAGTCCAGTGTATGCACAGCTCTGATTGAAGTTTAATAAGTGTTTGAATAAACTATATATAAAAGCTATAGAAACTACCAGAAAAAAATATAAATTGAACAGTTTGAATATTGAGTGCATAATGTATTAAACCTACATCCAGTCAATTTGGTGAGTTTATTCCCGTTCACACCCTTCTTCACACCAGACCTCCATATTTTCCTCACATTGAAAGCACCTAAACTATCAACTAATCGTCACCGTTTCTTCAACCATACAACCATTCAGGAATTTTAATTAAACATCTATTTTAAACTTAAGCTCAAAATTGTAAACCATTTCAATCACGTCACAAGTTAGCATCAATCGTCTTTCATTAGCATAAGCATAGATTAAGTGTTCATTTTGGTTATAGTTATTAAATAATTATTTGTTCTTGTTAAATATAACTAAACTAAAAAAACATTTGTTCTTTTTAAATATAACTAAACTAAAAAAAAACTCACAACCAGCTAGCCGGCAACCCAATTGTAAACATAAACCCGAGTTTTGTTAAAGTCAATAAATAATTTATAAATCCATTCCATAGCGTCTCTCTGTTTATTTTATATTTGACGATAAACGCGGAAGGACACAACGTACACAACACTTAACATTATAATAATTCTAAATTAAAGCAAAGACCCTAAGCATAATTAGCATGTCATCCTCTTTTCTCGCTTCAACAAGAAACATTCCACATTAAAATTTTTTATCTTATAAAGTTTTTAGGTCAGCCTGTATTGAAAATTAAAAAAAATTATGAAAAACTAATTTCATGCAATTTTACCTATGTTTGAGAAAGTTGTTACTTTCTAGTTAGCAAGAATTAGTAGGAATAGTTAGGCACATCTTGTTATTAGGAGTTCAGCACTTTTCTCAAAGTGAGGTTGTATCAGTGAGGTGTTACTAAAAATTAAAAAAAAGCAAACTGTTTAAAACCGTTAAAACCAATTTCAAAGTAAAAACATTTAAGTTAAAAATCATGTGAATGAGAATTTATTTAATTATTATCATTTATTATTTGCTTTATCTTACTTTTTACTATTATTTGAAATCTTTTATTTACTTAAAATAAATTATAACCTCAAAATCCAAATGTCAGCAAAACTGAAATTTCTCAAGTACCAGATGTAAACAATTATTTATTCAACAGATGATAGGACTGGTTACTTGTGTTTGACAGACAAACATTTTTGTCATCTGCCAACTACAGTTTCCTGCTGCAAGAGTATGTGAAATATATGACACTCGACATCATTTTGTTGCACAATAGAAATTGCTTAAATTAACCTTCCTTTAAATTTTTGGTGGGGGGGGGGGAATTACAGGAATAACGAACTGTGGTTACTAAATGAAAATTAGACAGACATGAGACTGACATTGACTGTTTAATAAAACATAATTCAAATAAAATGATTATATATGAACAAAATAATATAAAACTAATGAAATTTTAACAAACGCAAAAATTAGTACTGTATGCCTATAATTTATGTACTTTTGAAATAATTAAATCAAATTTTACTCTAAATTTAATTGAACCAAATTGAATAAAAACGCAGACAAATGAAGTTTTCAATGTATTAACAATAGTACCGGTATAAAAACACCCTAATACAAATAGGAGTTGCAAGATAAAGAAATTCAACTAATAAATTGTATCAAATATGTTAGAATAATAATAGATATGACTAAGTTAAAATAGAGCGTAAGGTTTAATCCTTGACACAGGCAGGCGAAAGAAACATAGATGACTTCCCACTTCTTCCACATAGTTATAAACATTTTGTTGAATAGCACTTTGACTGAAAAAATCATTTAAAAAATTGACTACACATGATGGCTCAGTATACTGTACACCATAAATATTTTACTTAATATCTCCCAACATAGTTACAATTAGTTCCCTAAAAACTAATATAAATGAACTAATATAATTTTGATTAATGAAGACAGTTGACTAACTAGACCAGTTTGCATGACCCCCACTCCTCATTGATTCCATTCTTTCACTTCACTAGTACTTTCATTGTTACTGTATTAGGAAAATCATTTGATTTATTTTTTGTTTTGTTTTTAGAGTTAATTTGTTTATATGATATCTTGTTCATGATCTTAGAATGCAGTTGTGAAAATAATTTCCTGTTAAGTTGAAGTTTTCTTTTAATAATGTATTGATTTTGAAATGGCTGATGCTATGGAATCCTAGCGAGGGTGTCAAACTCGCACTTTTCTGGTTTATTGTAGACTGATTCCCTCGTATCAATTCGATGGTGTTCATTGTATTTTCATGATTCCTCTTAAAGGCATTAAATTTTCCATTTCCTCGACAGTTGATATAACAGGAGATTTTTGCACTTGTTTATTATATCCTTTTCCTTGCTAGTGTGGATTTTGTTACCAATGTAACAATTCTTAACTAGGTGTTCGGTAAATTTGTAATTTTGAATGGTTAATGTTGCCTTTGTAAAAACGCTCAATATAAAACTTTTGACAGCTTCAACATTATAAATTTTTTTATAACTCAATCCGTTCTTCGTTTAGTAACAATTATAGGCCGCAGATCGAAAAAAGTAGGTTTCACTTTTCAGCCAGTACACAAACACATTGATTTCTTGAGAAACACAATAATATGTTCAGGGTAAATAAATTTTTACATGATATCTATTTTTTTTAAACAATGTCTATTTTTGCTGTGATGCCTCCTTATTTAATTGTAATGTACAGCTGATGTTATGCAAGAATATTAATAGTTTTCTAAAGGTTAACCGATTGTACATAGCAACCGTCTCGTCTTCTCTCCGTCTGTGGTCTAAAGTTTCTTCCATTTTGATAAAACAATAAATTAAATTTGTGTCTACAATGGTACCAAATCCTATCATAGAATATTCAACCTATCAAATGTATGTTAGGACACAAATAAGCAAAATCTAGCCTAGCCTAATGACACAGTAGGCCTATATTAAATTGCATGTAAATCAAAGCCTAATCAAATGATAAAATGAACTACAAAATAAATAAGCAAAAACCATGTTTAGAAATTATTTAATCAACCATATGTTAGAATACCGTGTGAAACTGTTAATAGAACCTAAGTATACATTTTATGTAAAGGAAATGATCTTATAACCTAATTTCGGCCATAGCATAGAACTTTCAATGTAAATATTAAACACAGACCATTAGTCACAACAAATCACACACAAGGAATAATTATATTCACTATTTATTTATTAACTGAAGTGTGAAAGCGTATGAAATAGTAAAATCCATACTGATAACATAATTCAATTGACAGACGACATATCGAAACAATACGACGCCATGTTTTCTGAATCAATCCGTGCATGTCAAAATGTAAATGTAAATAAATATTAGACTTATTAGAACACAGTGGAAACCAACAAAATTATATCTATTAGGAATAATTAGACCTTAAAGTAGTATTAGTTTAGGTCAAATGTATTAGAAATAATTATAATAATTAATACAAGCATTGTAGGTAGACCGGAACCGCCATATTTGGTCGGCACGAAGAGTCAAGTTGATTTTCAAAAAGTGACGCGATTTAAATAATTAATTTTATAAATAATATTTTAGCATCAAAGTAATTATAAAAATTCAGATAAGAAATATATAGCAATTAAATGTTTACACCGTAAAAGATATAATTAACCCCTTTCAAAGTGTTGAAGAAAGACTGTACACTAGACGGAATAACCAACAGAAATATCAGAAATGAACCAGCAGCGCTAGTACATGCAGCGGTTGCACGCGAACTAAGGAGGACGCGGAGAATAAGTGAAGATTCAAATGGGACTCTGAAACCGACGCCAGTACCATGAAGACGTAAATTTATAACTATCCAGTTTTCTTTAAAAATTGTGAACAATTCCAAAGTAGTAAATTCAGTGAATAACAATGAAACAGATGTGGTATACCTGTTCTAATAATACTTCAGATTACATCGAATTAATAGACAACAAACTTTAAAGAACAAAACTTTCAAATCTAAAGCAAACCGATTTCAAAACCTAATGATGCTATCTTTGACAATTTTAACTTTTCTTAACTCAATCAATATGCGATATGAACAATAGCCAATTCAAGTCCAGGCCTGTTACCTACCCGAGATTAATATCATTATTATAGACATTATGATCATTTTAGAGAGATATTAAAACTTTCAATATAACTTAGAACATGTCTTTTATAATTAGACTGAGCTTTAGCCGATGGCAAACATTAACAAATTTAGAAATATCAAACCTGAACTTCAGTGAAAAGACTTGAAAACAAAACTTTTGTAAACCAATGTTAATATCATTATAATTCAAATAAACCAAATCTATATTACTTGTGACCCAACATATGTGTTTAATTTCAAATAGAAAGTAGCTTTACTCTAGATTAAGATATTCCAAGTATTATTTCGCAGTAATTTATTATATGTCTTACATTATACATTTGTTTAGGTTTGATATCTACCAAGGGGTTGACATTCCGCACGGGTACAGAAAAAAGTACAATGGTTTGTGCAGGTCCTATGACTAAACATGCAGAAGACTTAATACCATTTCTCAAAGTTCTTCTTCCTAAAGAACAGGTCCACAGACTTAAACTAGATGTTGAAGTAAGTACTAGGTTTATCTAGATGACATTAGGTGCAGGAAGGTTCACCAGGTGATTTGTATACTGTAACTAAAAAGTAATTAAGGCTTGCATTTGAATTTGAATTTTCAATATAATCATTATTTTTTTATTTTTTTTTTTATTTTTCATTTTCTATTTTGAAGAACTTCCTCAGAGAGCACAATTCCAAAAATTTTATGTGGATTTAAAATACCATATAGACTGGTTTTAATGTTGTTGTATCACAAATCTTATTCATTCTGCAAATAGTATTAGTATATACATAAAAGAAAATATACACATATATGCAAAATTAAAGTTGAACATTTTACATATTGCAGGTAAAATTATCAGATCTAAACTTCTTCTATATAGAAGATCCTGGAGATATGAGAATAAGTCCTATCTCTGAAGAAATAAAGAAAGGAATGCATCGTAGTGTTAAACATCTGGATGGAGTGACAGGCAAATATGCAGAAAAGGTATTTTAAGTTATAAATAATTTAAATAGTTTTATTACTTCTTTATATTTACTAAACAAATATTTTGTTGACATTAACCCTAGAACTGGCATGGTTAAAGATAAAATTGGCCAGCCCGTTTTTAGCGTTTTGCAAGCATATTTTTAAAAATTCGCCAAAAATAGTAAATGAACCCCAATCCAAAAGTGTTCAATAGCTTTTTTGTTGAAGAAACTTCAAAAAATTCAAATATGCCACTAAAAATTAGTTTATTTTGAAATTGTAAAAGTTATTAGCTCAAGAAACAAAAAATGTTCAGTAACGAAAGGAAAAAGTTCAACTTTAGGCCTACATAACAAGTAATAAACATTTTTTGTATTTTTTTCGTAAGCGTAAAAAAGTTTTGTAATTTAGTTCTAAATAGAACTTTATAAAAACATTTATCAATTTCAAATTTTTTATTTTGAAAAAAACAGTTTTTATGTTCCAAGTACACGACTGGTAACAAACCTAGGCCTAGATTGTAACGTCATTTACTAATATATGCTTTGCCCAAAAATGAAATATTATTATAACAAAGTGTAGAGGATAAATCAAACAAAAGAATGGTATAATTGTCTTTCCTTAGTTCACAAAAGTATTTGAGTTATCTTTATTTGAATAACAAAATGACATGAATCAAATGACATTTTGCCATCAGTAAAGAAGGGTGCGTTGTATGCATGGGAACAGAACGCTCGAGGCGATCTCACCAGATATGTACATTCTCCTGCTGTCTAGACAGACAAAAAACTGGTTATTTCTGGATTACTTCCCACCGTTAGAAACTTCAGACTTTGCTCTACAAAATGGTGTAAATAAATCTGTCAAAACATAAGGCAGTGCCTTCACAATATTGATTGACAAATTGGCTGTTTCATTGGTTGAGAAACGTCCAATCGCAAGGGTTTACAGTAATTCTTGAAAAAAATAGTAATTTTATAGTGACATCTGATTGGAAGACACCAACAGAAAGATCAAATCTTGACGAATCCAATGGTATCGTTTTAATTGCCAAAGATATATTATTGTAGATGGTCTTAAACATTGAAGAAGTGGGAAATAACAGTACAATTGTATGCAGATTCACGTGCGGTAATAGCTGTTGCACAATATGCATATTTTAAAACGATGATTACGTATGTAAATATATGTACGAAAAAGTTGTAAATACAAAAATTAAAGTTTAATTCATTTCCTTTCCAATGGTGCCAGGTTTATTACGATTGCATGATTCTAAGTGGGTTAAATTATCGATTATGCAAATATATACAAATTTTCGCAAATGCTCGAAATTGTTGCATTCTGCGCCTGAGAGAGGGTCATGCCAGTTCCAGGGTTAACTACTCTGATATTCCTTTAATTTTGCAATGAAAGTAAAGAATACTATTTAGAAGTTATGTGTCGCCTCTGTGATGCAGTGCGGCATAAAAAGCAGGTGTGTGGGAAGTGGAATGATGACAACTTCATCACGATAATGCTCTCACCCATTCTTCTCATCCATTCAGACCTTTTTGTTAAAAAACTTGCTCCACAGTTATACCATCCTCCCTAATGGGTTCTTGCGATTCTTTGTTTTATACAAGAACTTCCACTGAAAGGGACCTAATTTGAGTAATTAGATGCTACCATGCAAAAAACTACGAGTCAGTTGTACTTTATATGAAAAGAAAAAAACACTTGTATTGTAAGTAAATTTAAAGTTTTTTTTAAGATAAAGATGTAATATTTAACTTTGTATTTAAATTGGTATCATCTGCTATAAACAATATTGTAATACAGTGAACTTTCTAAAAACTATAATAAACCTAAAAAGACCATTCTTTTTTAAATTCAAAGCCAAAATAGACACACTTTAGAACTTTTAATATTCATTAATAAATTATTCATGAATGCGCCTATGAACAGTTTGTTCATGACAAGCCGAATGCCTGCCCCGAGATATTTATGACATATAATGAGAAATCATTTCTAGTCTTAATCATTTTACATATAAACTTTAAATATCGATATCAAATCTTGTGTGCTACATCTGAGCTAGACTGAGGTACATTTAATTTTTTTTTTT
>JAGFPH010000067.1:0-24778 GCA_018207615.1 Philaenus spumarius
AAGAGACGATGGGTTCCGTCCGGCGTAGTTCAGATATTATCGCCAAGCGCTGAAATACATTCAATGAACATAAAATGTTGGTTCATCAATCTAGGCCTAACCTAAAATTATTGTGCGTATATTTAATTTATTTTACCTGCCTTAACGGCAACATACATACAATAATTTTAGGTTAGGCCTATAAAATAATTTTATGTCTAAGCATTACCTAAAATTATTGTAAGGTGTTGCCGTTAAGACAGGTAAAATAAACTAAACAAAAATTTTAGGTTAATCCGAGACTGATGAATCAAAATTTTATGTTCATTGAATGTATTTACAACGAATGGACATTTAACTGTGTTTAGCCTTTATGTTATAATTATTAATTCTACATCTTTATTGTAATAACATTAAACGTATAGAAACAGTAAATATTTGTATAAATAAACGGCAATTGAAAGATTAAATATGTGTGTATATTGCCGTCAAGTTTGGTAAAGGAATTGAAGAAAATGCGTAATGAACTTCGTTCCTCACGGGGGTCCCTCGACCGCACGCATTTATTTTTGTTATTTGTGTTATATTTTGTAAAAATGTGCATTACTGTAAAGATCAAGTTTGTACAACAAGATTAGTAATAACCTGCTCCCCCAGCTATTACTTTAAGAGATCTTTTCTGCCTCTTCAATAACAACCGGTAGAAACTTGATAGAATAAATTTAGAACACAAAATCTCACAACTAATACGTTTATTAACCCAAACGCGTTTCAACGACAAAGTCGTCATCTTCAGTGATGCACGAGCTACAATAGTCAAACGATAACTTAGTTTTAACTTAGGTTGAAAGAAAAACTTATCCTCCGGGGGGCAGAAAAACGTAGAAATAAAAAGCATTGAGTTTACTTTGTCGGTTATAAAGTATCTATATATTTAATTCCGTAAGCCCAAATTTGAAAATGAAATTCAGAGCGAACGGTGGGTCGTAGGAAGCTGGGAGAGGTCTCATTTTAGAGGTCTGGGCATGAAGTTTTGGGGAAAAATATTCATTTTTCTTAATTGTGTCCCAAAAGTTTGTTACGGAATAAAATAAGTCCCATTTAAATAGCATGGGCATATACAGGTGTAAATCAGGTGTAACATTTACAGAAGAAATAAATATTCGTTTAACTTAAAAATATAATATAACAGCTGATTTCACCCATCATCTGTAATACGCAAACAAAACGTAGCGCAGATTATACTTTGGGGACCTATGACCAATGAACAATGAGTGCATGCATTGTGGTGCATTGCACTTCACTGATGAATCAACGAATGGACACTACAACTCTTGCTGCCACAATGGCCTAATACATCTACCACAGCCTCAAAATAACAATGAGCTGCAACAGTTATTTAATAATCACCATTTTATGAAAAATATAAAACAGTATAATAGCGCTATGGCATTTGCATCCCTCTCGGCTAAACAAAATGAAATACCAGGTAACGGACCATATTGCTTTAAAGTTCAGGGCCAAATCCACCGTTATATTTCAGACTTATTACCAATTGATGGACAAGCTCCTTCATATGGACAGTTATATTTCATTGATACTGCAGTTGCAAATAATCTTAGACTACAAAGAGTGGAAAATAGTGAACTCGAATTGGAAATAGTGATACAATTATCGGACATATTATCAGATAACCCCTATTCACAATCCTACAGAAAAGCTTCCGAAATGATGACAAATGAAGGGAATCAAAACATTGTACTTAGATTTGTTAAAAACATTTCTATGGATCTGAGGCGATTCAACAAACCTATCGCAGATGAAATTGCCGGAGTGTTTAATTCGGAAGTAGGTGAACCCCCGCAAAATCGCTATGTAGTAGTATATAACCGCCAAAGTGGACCTAAGCTTTTATCGGTATTGAGCCCACATTGTGACCCAATGCTATGTCCTCTATTATTTCCAAATGGAGAACCCGGATGGGATCCACAAATGACTCACAATGGGCAACGAAGACAAAGAATGCGCGAAAAACTCACTATGTTACAGTTTGCGTGCTATAGACTTGCTGTTCGGGTAGGATTCTCAAATATCCATGCTAAAAAAAAATTATTTCAACAATATATTGTCGATTTGTACACGAGAATGGAAAGTGCTAGACTCAATTATATAAGACAACACCAATCACAGCTCAGAGTTGAACATTACCGTGGATTGCAAGATTTTGTTTTGAACAGAGCACAGTTAGAAAGCGTCACTGTGGGTAAAATTGTTGTCTTGCCATCATCATTTGAAGGAAGTCCACGTAACATGACTCAGCGATATCAAGACGCAATGGCTATTGTGCAAAAATACGGTAAGCCAGATATGTTTATAACCATGACATGCAACCCTAAATGGACAGAAATACTCTCTTCACTTAAAGAAAATGAAACTCCAGCTGATCGCCCAGACATTGTTTCTAGAGTATTCAGATGCAAACTGAATGAATTAAAAAGCGATCTACTAAAGAAAAACGTGTTTGGAAATGTTATTGCTTATGTGTATGTAATAGAATTCCAGAAACGTGGCTTACCTCATTGTCATATGCTTCTAATCCTTGATGAAGAATCAAAAATTCGTGAACCAGACCAAATAGACCAATGTGTTAGTGCAGAGTTACCTAATCCCAATGTGTTTCCAAGGCTTCATGACATTGTTGTACGGAACATGATTCATGGGCCATGCGGAGTGCGAAATATCAATGCACCTTGCATGAAGGATGGAAAATGCTCAAAAAAATATCCTAAAGAGTTCTTGGATGAAACAGTTGAGAACAGCAATGGATATCCACTTTACCGTCGGCAAAACAATGATATCACAGCCCAAAAGGGAGTTAACCTGGTTGACAGTAGAGAGAGATGTTGTGCCATATAATCCGTATATATTGATGAAATATAACGCTCACATAAACGTTGAAGTTTGCTCGAGTGTCCGATCAGTAAAATACTTATTTAAATATGTATATAAAGGATATGACTCAGCTTGCTTAGAATTTGCAAATAGTGTACAAAATGATAAGCTCAACTTTAATGAAACAATCCGCTTTGCCAATATGCGGTATGTTAGTTCTCATGAGGGTATTTGGCGACTACACTCAAATAAAATGCACGAACAATCTCATACAATAATTCGCTTAGCTGTTCATGAAGAAGGACATCACAATGTTTATTTCAGTGCTGGAAATGAGGAGGAAGCTCTTCAAACTTCGGCGGAAAATCATACAACACTGACAGCATGGTTTGATTTAAACAGTCGAGATCCTAATGCACGACAATATTTATATGTAGATATTCCACAGCACTAAAGATTTGTTTCAAAGAAATGGGTACGTCGACAAAGATGTGGATCAAATGTAATAGGCAGATTGTACATCGTAGCACCAAACGATCAAAACAGATTTTACTTACGTATATTACTTCTACATGTTAAAGGGGCTACATCATTTGCTGATCTACGAGTTTACAATGGAATTACATATAACTATTTTAAAGAAGCTGCAATTGCAAGGGGACTCCTTCACGATGATGCAGAGTGGCATCGTTGTTTAGAGGAATTACAAAATAGTAAAATGCCTAAACAGTTACGAGATTTATTCGCATACATTTGTTGTTTCTGTGAGCCGACATCTCCATTGTCGCTTTGGACTTCTTTTAAGGACAAATTCATAGAGGACTTCCATGAAATGAATGTAGATGAGGCTGAAAATGCAGCTTCGCAAGAAATAGACACCATTCTTAGAGAAAACGGATTTAATTGTGCCAGCCTCAATTTACCAGTACCTCGAAACATAAACCTTTTGAATATTTATTATAACGTAGATGAAGAGTCTGTACGAGGTGCCGAAATGTACTCAAAACTTAATTATGAACAAAAAACTGCTGCTGATCGAATGCTCAATGCCATATCAGGTAATACAGGAGAAAGAATGTTTTTCTTAGAGGCTCCAGGTGGAAGTGGTAAAACATTTGTATATTCGTGTCTTCTACATATAATCCGAGGAAAAGGTGAGATTGCATTGGCAGGTGCATGGACTGGAATAGGGCCATTACTTTTAGAGGGAGGAACCACGCTTCATCGTTTGTTTGGTCTCCCTGTACCTGTACAGCAATCATCTGTTTCAATGATTAAGGTAAATTCTGAAAAAGCAACTACTTTGAGGGATTCTGCAGTTATAATAATATATGAAGCATCCATGGTTCCAGCCACTGCTGTTGATTGCATTGATCGTCTATTGAGAGATATCATGAAAAGTAAGGATCATAATCTCTTTAAGGTACCAATGGGAGGTAAAGTAGTACTTTTTGGAGGTGACTTTAGGCAAGTATTACCTGTGGTGCCACTTTCTAGCAAGGTACAGATAATTGAAGAATGCCTCCAGAGAAGTAAAATTTGGAAAAATGTAATTATATTGCATTTGGAAAAAAACATGCGTGCAAATTAAAATGAAACTACATTTTGTGATTGGCTTTTACGGTTAGGTAATGGAACCTTAGAAAGCAATAGGGCAACATCGGCAATCGACATTCCTGATAATTTTGTTCTCTCTGGTCGTACAATTGTACAACATGTTTATGGCGACTCATTAACTCTAGAAAATATTAAAAACTACTCTAATCAAATAATAGTATGTCCCTTAAACGAACATTGTGACAATTTAAATGAAGAAGTCTTACAAATCATCGAAGGAGACTCCAAAGAATATTACAGTATTGATGAGGTAGTTTCAGAAGACCCTACAGAGAGATTAAACGTACCAATCGAGTTTATAAATTCAATAACACCATCAGGAATGCCACCACACAAGTTAGTTTTAAAAGTAGGTTCAATAGTGATGCTCATAAGAAATATGAACCTTGGATCTGGATTAGTTAATGGAGTACGAATGGTTGTGTTAGGTTTGTCTGAAAAAAGTATAAAATTATAAGTAATTACTGGAGTAGGAAAAGGGAACATAATTTGTATGCCAAAAATAAAACTAATATCTACAGATCCTAATATGCCCTTTAAGTTTACAAGGATTCAATTCCCATTGCGATTAGCTTTTGCTATTACTATAAATAAAGCGCAAGGCCAAACTTTTACAAAAGTTGGTATTTATTTGAAGAGACCAGTGTTTGCACATGGTCAACTTTATGTTGCCTTCAGCCGGGTAAAGCGGCCAGATGACGTTAAAATCATAATACATCCAAGTAAAGATCAAGGAAGCGACCAAAATGGACAGTATACAATAAATGTTGTTTACAGAGAGATTTTGTTGTCATAATATTATAAGTTTAAAATTATGAAGATGACATTATCATTGCGTTTTTCTAAGTTCATTTTTAATAGATTCAAAGACATTTACATATTTAGTTAATATCCATGAAGAGTATTGAAAAAAATTTCGTTAGTTGTCTTACCATTAAAATGTTTTAATAGATCCAAATACATGTATTTACATATTTAGTTAATATCCATAAAGAGTACTGAAAAAATGTTTCCTTAGTTGTCTTACCATTAAAATGTTTAGATAATAAACCGCTTGCACAGTGCTTTCAAATTTTAGTTTTAAACATAGCAGACATCAAAATAAATTACGCAGGTATGTAAGAATTATTGTGCGTATTATATTCACAAATTTTTAATGATAATTTCAGGTACGGTGAATCATGAGACTAACAATTTACTTAATAAAATTACTACAATATATAGGGGCAATTGCCCCTACAAGCCACTAGTATTCAATGCTTTTCATATGGGAAATTTTCCGCCCGCTAAGTAAAATAACTGCTGAAAAACATTACTGTAATAAAATTCCGTGTCTGTGTATTCTTTTCACAACCTCAATTATTGTGATTGTAAATATGAATGTTAATGTTTGAATAAAGTTCTTCCATGGTAAAATAGAAATTATTTACTAATAACCTTGCTGTGCTAGTACGATAACATTACCTTCGGGGTGACATAGTGTTACTTTCCTCCTTTAAGACACAAGTAGGCCTAACTATAATGATATCCAAACTAAAACATATTTGAGAAAGTATTATGCTTGTCGAGAACCCCTTTTATTAATTACAAGTATTTTATAGACTTAAGAATGATAACATCAAGTTTTAACCTGTGTTTATTTTGTGTAATAATGTACGCATGTCTATATATAAGGATTATTAATTTATAGTTAAGTGTTGTAGAGGTTTAAAACCTGATGTTAGTCTAAAATAAATTTGTACAATGTCTATTTTTCTGAATAGTACAGAATTATTATTATTTGAAAGATAACTATAATTTACATTTATGTAGTTTGAGCTTTATTAGGGAACATTTTCCCTATTATAAAATTATAAGTTATCTTTCAAAACAACGTCTTTCGATCTTTCCCCTTAATGAATATTTCATTTATATTTTGATGCATCGTTAGTAAATCATCTACGAGATTAAAGTTAAACATAAACAATTTTAAACAGTGTGGGTGAAAATTCTGAGAACGGCTTAATATTTCGTAAATAAAGAAAATTTGAAGGTAGATGTGATTGAGAAACCTACACTATCTAAAAATACTATTTTACTAAGATTTCAAAAAATGTATACGCCAACTTGAATGTAACTTTGTTTATTTTTTAAATGGGAAGGTGATCATGTGATACATCATTTCGACGTAGAATTTCAAGAAAAAACTAACGGTGAAATTTGCACATCCTTATATTTGACCGATTAAAAATGGCGGCAAAAAACCAACGAAATCTTTTTCCGATTTTGCCCCATTTTGCTGTACTTTTTTAAAACAAATATTAATTATTATTCTTTTTGGATTTAGAATGAATTAAGCTTTCAAATTATTTGGGAGTATTTAAAAATTTTGCGTTAGAGCCATTTTGATTTTTTGTTGTTCAAAAAAATACTCACATATACCGTTGTGTGGTATATTGTTGGAAAGCTTATTAATTCTAAATCCAAAAAGAATAATACTACATATTTTTTTTAAATATAACAGCAAAATGGGGCAAAATCGGAAAACACGTTTTTGTTGGATTTTTGCCACCATTTTTAATCGGTTAAAGATATGGTTGTGCAAATTTTACTGTTGGTTTTCTCTTGAAATTTTACATAGAAGTGATTTATCACATGACCACCTTCTTATTTAAAAAAACAAAGTTCATTTAAGATGGCGGATCCAAAATGACGAATATTTTTATTTTGTAATCTTAATAAAATAGTATTTTAGACTATAGAGTATTAGAGTATAGAGTAGGTTCCTCAATCACATCTACCTTCAAACTTTCCTTATATTACGAAATATTAAGCTGTTCTCACACTTTTCACCCTAGATCACAACTAACTATTTCAGTTCCAAATTTGAGAAAGCCAAAAACGCTCCAAAATAAAATTACATTAGAAGTATATTATTGTGTATTTATGAAGCCCTCTCAAATATGCCAATTGGAGAGGAACACAAGTATTCTATCCACATAACATAACTTATAACACAAACACTTCTTCCAGCCAAATCATGCCAGTTTTTATTTTGATAGCTCATCCGGAATTATGAGCGTCTAAAGTCGTGTTCAATATATCCCAAGTAACTTTACAAAAATTGGATCTGTACAAAATCTCTGAAGAAACAGTTTAGTACGTATTTTCGCTATAATTGAGTTAAAAACCCGTGTATAATGTACTATCCTATTTTGTCAATAGTTTAACAAATCTGAATGAAATACAACAGTTATGCCTACTTGATCAGAGTATATTCAACTTTATTTAGAGGATTATGGTGAATATTTCCTTCGCAAAATTTGTAAAACTGTGTACAGGGTTAAGCGAAATGGCACCTGCTCATACAGGCGACTAGTTGCAACCGTAGCTTACATAATGTAGCACGAGGCGTAACAAACTTATAAATAAACTAGGGGCTCTGCCCCTGGACGCTTCGCGTCCCAACCCCGCCTCGGCCTTCGGCCTCAGATGGCTGCTTCGCTTCGCTCGCAGTTGGAAAATTCGCTAAAGAATCTCGTTAATCTTTGGCTCGTTTTTACATGGGTGACTGAACACAAATCAGCTGTTTTATTTGGCAGCTGACTCAAACTCATTAAACATTATCTCCATAAGATTAACATGGGAAATTTGAAGGATTGTTGCCGGAGCTCCTTCTCGGGTGAATAGCGGCTAAAGGGATGATTGGGTCTTGAATCTGACGGAAAATCTCTTCTTTGAAATTTAATTTTCTACAACTTTTGTATTTAACATTTATTGCTATCTCTTACCGTTTTCGTACTAAATGCGCTCAAAGTGGAAAAATGAAGAAATTGAAAAAATCTAAAAAATCTTTCCCGCCCAAAAGGTGCTTCCAAAATAAAACAATGTTAAATTCTGGCAATTTTTCCAAAAGTTTCTCGTCGAGAGCTTTAATTCAAGTATAAGGTTGAGGGGGGTTCCGATTACGGGAAGTGCTCAATAATTAATGTCAGTGAATCAGTGTTACCGTCTAGCTTTTATAAGTAGATTTGGACATGTTTTTGTAAAGTTAGTTTTATGTATTGGAAACTAATATGAGCATGATATTACTTTTACTAATTTAAAAGATTTGCAGAATCTTACTTAGATATTTACCGGTTTCAAAACACAAACAATAAATTCAATAAAAAACATTACACAGTAAGGACATTTTAACGTTGTTTTTTTCACGGAACGTAGAAGCAATTTAGATAGAATCACTTGGAGTTTGGTTATCTTCTAGACAATGACAATTTTAGGAAGAGAACTTAACAAAAAATATTATTGTCGCCCTACTTAGGTTAAAATAGTAGTGTTTATTATTTTCATATATACATAAAAAAAGTATAGATTTACAAGGATCTTACAAATTAATTTCAATTTATGGATACTACATTTTTTAAATCATTTAAAACAGTAATTTCTGATGAAATTAATCACGAAAGCAACATTTGAAATTCCGTTTGTTTTCAAAATGATCTGCATTACGTAAATAAACGGTACCAGATAACTGCCACATACTTTCTCCCAGTTATTATATTATATTATTATTATTATTTAAACTATTCGATCGATTTCGAACAAATTTGCACCAAACATATCAATTAGGCCTGTATAGATGCACGAAAAAAGGTTTTGACCAATTTGGAAAAACAATCCCCTATTTGGCCAAAAAAACCCAAAATCAGTTATTATTACCTAAACGAGAATTTTTAGAAAAATGCTGTTTTTTGCATATAGTAGGGTACATTGAGGTCTACAAATAAGCCAAATTTTATGTAAAAATCGTTAGAGCCGTCTTTGAGAAATTTAGAATTTTCTCATTTTTTGGCGATTTTTGGGGGGTAAAACCCCTTAAAAATCAATAATTTGAAAAAATTTAAAAAAAGCCTGGAGATATTCTAAAACTACACCTACATACCAAATTTCATCAAAATCGGACCGTATGGTCTCCAGCTCTGTACACATCCTTACAGACACACACGGACAGACATCACAAAAAAAAAACACTTGTTTGGGTTCAGGGAGCACCAAAACTAAAAGTTCCACTAAAAGTATTTTTGGGTTCAGGGAGCACCAACACAGATAATTCCACTAAACAATTTTTTGGGGTTCAGGGAGCACCAAAACAGATAGTTCCACTAAAAATTCAAATTCGAAAATTTGGACGAAAACAATACTTTCTCCATATACTAAGTATAGGGTGGAGATAGTAAAAATGCTGGAATAAATGTTGTGAAATTAGTTTTATTCCTATGTGCAATAAATTCAATCTGACTGAGTTGGAGTGAAGCCTTAGGAACTCTTGACATTCCCAAGACACTGTTGAATGATTTCGTCTTTGCTGTTTATCAGCTGGTCTCTGTGACCTCGGTACAAGCTAATAACTTATGAATGGAATGCTGAAATCCGCCAATCAATGAAGTAATACGCCGCGATTATATCACCACAATGGAATGCACTGTGTTTACTATTCCTTGCTTAGTTGTTGTTGTATAAACATGTTTACAATATCAGAAAATATTCACACAGTATAATATGTTGAAATATGTTAAAATAATATTTAGAGGCAACGAAATTGCGGAAATATGCACTTTTATACAGATATATCGACAAGAGTTTTACTGTAGTTAGGTTTAAAGAACGCCTGAACAGATTTTGAAAAACTTGTTTTAGAAAAATACAGGCTAAATGGCTGGAACGATAAATCAAACAATTACATAAATTTGTTATCTTAGGTGCATAACATTATTTTAACATCGATTTCAACATTCTTGAGTTGCGATTATTTCATCGTACACATAACATTGCCCTACAGTAGTGATTTAATACTACAAAATATTATTATTTTTGTATATTTTTTAATTCTATTTAGTTGAGACGCCTGCATGCTTCTCACGACATAACCATTAAAGCAAGCTCCGCTGGCAAGCTAAGTTGCAAGCTAAGTAATTTACCACAGCCTATTTTTCATTAAGCCGATATTATTTGAGTACTTATACTAGGCCTATACATTATTATATATTTGTCAAGATTTAGTTAATTTTTTTTTTAAAGCACGTTATTTTAAAACAGTTTACTGGGGTCTTGGCTTTAAAATCAGTTAATAGACCTAAGCTTTTATATCTAATAATACAACCTATTTTTACAATCAAAATATATTTATCTCGAATTGAGACTATAATATTAGATATGTGAAAGTAATTTAAATTGTATAATTAATTGGTGTTTCCTATAAATAATTATCAACACCTATAAAACCGAGTGTACGTACGTACGAACGTAACAAAAGAGTATAACGCATGCGCATGTTTGTATTGTTTGATTTATTCTTTAACATACAACAGCAGATTTCGTCCATCAGCTGTAACACAACAACTATGCATATAAGGTTATGTAACTTTTAAGTTAAGTTTTGTGAACGAAAACGCAGCTGAACCGCTGTCATGAATTGAGCGAATTTCCAAAATTAAGTTTGTATGTTTTAGGGTTTCATCCAACTATTTCGGAAACGCAGCCTCCAGCCCCGGCTCACGCGCTGCTTTGCAAGTTTGCACCTCATCCTTGCGGCATCGGATCAGAAGCTACTGGCACGGTAAAGCTCCTACGTGGATTTGAACCGGGTACTTTAACGGTAGTTTACGTTTTCATAGACTTTGGAGGAAGCAGACGAGCTGGAAGGTCTTGTAAAAAAATATAATGTGCAGAATATTATCCTATATGTACTTTTTTTAGATAAAACCCTAAACAAATAAATGTCATTCTATTACGAGAAATTAAAAAATAGTGTTCTGGGTACTATGATCGGTGCTCATTGACTACTCCCGAGTCACACTAAGAGTCACTACAATAGCTTATCATTCCTATCGAAATTCGTTAATAATGTAGGCCTACATTGACACATCTGATTCTGTCATGTCTGCTTCCTGACATATAGCGCATGCCCATGGTCTGTCTTGGGTTATTGAGCTGAATTATTGCTATTTTCATAGAAACATACAAGTTTGAAGCTTCTTTTAATTTACAAAAACAGGCCTACTGACAATGAAAGCGTGTGGTTACCGATGATTTAAGTTGGCCTATGATTTACAGAATCATTTGTTTTGTTGATAATATTTCTCATAATTGTACACATTATCGAGTTAAAAATCCCCACATCATAGTAAGCTAAGCCTAGATAAAATCTGTTTTGAAATAGCATTTTTTAAATGATGTGTTTTACTCTATCTGTCTGTGATTTTGCACGGTGTATTACTAGTTTCAAAATAAAAATACAACATATGCATTTACAATTTTCTATAATAATTAACCGTACTTTATAAATCTGTCCTAAAAAAACTGAAAACAGGTTTAATATTGTTGTTATTATATGGAGCAGGCGCTGTAGAGCCGAGGTTTGCCGGTCCCTCCTGTCAATGAAATGGTTCCGTAATTACAACTCATTCACCACAACACATTTGTCAGCTGTCAGTCTGTTTATCATTTGTATAGACTTTTTACGATTGTTTACATTGTGAAGAGCTATTCATGTACCTACACGGAGAGGAAGCGAAGCTGCCGGGTGGAAGCGATTGAGCTTCCTCACTTCCCCGGGAACAATACGATGTCGGTACATTATTTTGTTTCTATCTCGACAAAACAAAATACAACTACGATCGCTAAAGCCAAATCCCAAATACCCTAAAATTCTTCCAATAGTTGATAAAACAGCATCGTCTTCAAAAAAAGGTTGAAACAATGATTGCAATTTAAATTTTTATATCGGTAATCAAGACTTGAAAAGAATAAAATAACACAAGTTTGTAATCAGTCGTGCCTTAAATTAAATTACTACAATTTGTCATGAAGTACTCATTTGTGAACGAGACGGCCTCTATGACTCAATATCGAGCAGTTTTAGGTTTTGTTATTTCTTGTTATTTGCTTTACGTCCTTACTTTGCACCCATTGGATCGATGGCGTGGATTACAAGAACCGGAATAATAACAAGCAGAATCCAACGTCAGTTGCCTGTTTCAAGGATAGCTCTAAGTATGGCTATTGAAACTCCACCGCTCCTTTGTGCAGTTTAAACCAAGTTTGAAGTTCTATGGGACAATTTTATTTCTATCAAAATAGTTTAAGGGTGTGTAATATCACTCGGGAAAATCCATCGAGGTCAGTAAGCTTAGTCCACCTTGAGAAGACTGCCTGCATTATATTGCTTTAGTATTTAGTTAATCGAGCGCGATTATAATATCACTTGTATGAATTTACATTTGTGCTAATAGAGGTATTATATTTTATTTTCGCTACATGCATCTGTGTATATAAAAAAAGAAATCCTTACTGATTCATAATCAACGTACGGCCAAAGTGGAATGGTTTTTCCAAAATATCGATTTAAAGGTTGAAAATGGTCAGTATACGTGGTTCACTTTCTATCTCTATAACAGGTAAATCAGCTGATTCGAATCAAAAGCTTACCAATAGGCTACAATTATAGGCATGGCCTATACTGAACCGAAACTTGTTTGTTGAACACATTTGTGTTCATTACCATAGCAATCGACTTAGCAAATTTAGAATCACTTAAATATTTCACTCAACCGACAGATGTTTTAAGTTATTTAAAAAAAATAAAACCAAACACAAAGAAAAATCAATGAAAAATGCTTACTGTTTAATAATTCAAACATCTATTATTACATGTTTTAAATAAAGTAGCTGAGTTGAATCAAAAGCTTAACACAATTTTTAAGTTATGCCTATACTGAACCAATACACATTTCTTAAAAGCATTTATCATATCAACCAACTTGGTAAATTTAGAATCGGTTAATATTTATTCACAACCAACAGTTGTCAAAGGTTAGGTAATAGCAAACCAAAACACGAAAAAGCTTACTATATCATAATTCAAACCACTATTACTATTAAAATTATGCTAACTTTATTTTTTATTAGGGCTATCTAACCAGTCTGCCTATATTGCTTTACCGAATCACATTTTGTTCATATTTTATAACTTGAGTTGTCGAAGGGATAAATTTAAGGATCAACAAGTTAAGTTAGACGTTAACTTTCAGCCAGATTATTACCAGATTTTAATAAAATAATACTATGTCCATATTTCAATGGTTTTTTTAAATTATTTATTACGAAAAGCCCCAACATTTCATCATTAAAAAAAACTATTCTCCTACAATCATTACATAGTCTTTACCTGGATCTGAGCAGGAAAACATAAGCTCCGGGAGTCATGCACAATGTACACCAACTACTCAGCAGTAAACACTTATGATGACATTATTAAATCTGCTTTTTTAATCTAATGTAGAATATATATAAGAGCTTTTATAGAGATTAAATTGGATTTATATACTATTTTATTACACTTATATTGCTTTTTAATTTCACTTTTAAGATGTTTCAAATTCAAACTACATTAGCTTTTCAAAACTACATTACTATACAAAGAGGTAACATTTTTGCTTATAAGAACTCCTAATTCTAAAGTTCTACCGGACTAATTTTTAACGAACTGTGTTGTTTGACTTTCACAAAATTTCAAACAAAGTATAGGTTATTTTGATACGAAAACTTGCCGAAAAACTTCTACATTAATTTTTTAGATTATTCACCTTTTGGATCCTTTTATAAAAGCGACCGGGTGTAAAAGACACACTTTCTAACAATGGAGCCTTCAATACACTTCCGCTCGACGCTTCTTGCAGTGCCCATTCTGTTTGCCTTTTTGAAACCACGGCTGATCTGCACAAAACGCGTGCATAAAAAGAGCCTTAAGATATTTTATAACAGCAGATCTTGAAAACATAGGATTGTTATTTCATTATACAATTTCATAACATGATAAAATGGATGATTAAGTTTCCAGCTCAACTCAGTTTTAGACGAAACAGATATGTACCATAGATTTAGAAATGCAATAAGTTTAACAAATGATTAATTTGACTAGATGATTGCAACTTTAAGAAATAGAAAATATATAGTGCAGATAGGCTGAGGAGAGTATCTGAGACAGAAATACCTAAATAATATACTTTGGCAGTTTATATAACAAACTAGGGGCTCTGCCCCTGGACGCTTCGCGTCCCAACCCCGCCTCGGCCTTCGGCCTCAAATTGCTGCTTCGCTTCGCTCGCAGTTGGATAATTCGCTAAAGAATCTCGTTAATCTTTGGCTCGTTTGTACATAGGTGACCGAGCATAAATCAGCTATTTTATTTGGCAGCTGACTCCAACTCATTAAACATTATCTCCATAAGATTAACATGGGAAATTTGAAGGATTATGTGCCGGAGCACCTTCTCTGGTGAATAGCGGCTGAACGGATGATTGGATCTTATATTTGATGGAAAATTTCTTGTTTGAAATTTAATTTTCTACAACTTTTGTGTTTAACGTTTTTTGCTATCTCTTACCGCTTTCTTGCCAAATAAGCTCAAAGTGGAAAAATAAAGAAATTTAAAAAACCTAAAAAATCGTTCCCGCCCAAAAGGTGCTTCCAAAATTAAAAAATGTTAAATTCTGGCAATTTTCCCGAAAGTTTCTCGTCGAGAGCTTTAATTCAAGTATAAGGTTGATGGGGTTCCGATTACGGGAAGTGCCTAATAATTAATGTCAGCGAATCGGTGAAATCGTCTAGCTTTAAGGACGTTGGGCGGAGCCTTCCTTCTCGGATGAATAGTGGCTAAATGGATGATTGGATCTTGAATCTGACGGAAAATCTCTGCTTTGAAATTTAATTTTCTACAACTTTTGTGTTTAACATTTTTTGCTATCTTTTACCGCTTTCTTGCTAAATGCGCTCAAAGTGGGAAAATTAAGAAATTCAAAAAATCGAAAAAAACGTTCTGGTTGTTGTCGTGTGAAACACGCAAGAATCAGCACATTCAATCATTAAGTAATATACTTACTAGTATGAATTCGATTTTTAAGTAAAGTTGAAATTTAAAGAAGTTAGTTTACATTTTTACACTGCTTAAAAGTGTTCACAGATTTTGTAATGTATTTAAGAAATTTAGTTTTAAGAAAATATTACTACAAACCATTATTTGCAGGTTGTTGATTTTGTAAGTCTTTTTAAACACGATCTTCTCACAAATATTTCCTAATTTCATTTTAACCCTCTTCGACTCCGTCTTGGTGTCATTTCCGAATTCGATTACCTGCTCTTCAACTCTGCACCTCCTTATCGCAGAAGTACACGATACTGTCTGGTGACGTAACCGAAAGATAACATAAATATTTGCTTTTAGTGGTAAAACAAAATTGCGAAATGAAAAACAAATAACGTTGTTGCAAAATATTAAATGACTAATTATAAATACGTAGTTATCAAACAAAATCTAGTTCACAAGTTTCTTGACTTGTTATGGTAGAATAACTGTTATATTTATTTAAACAGTTTAATCTCTCTGGTCCCAGTATACCTGCTCTGTCTGCACAGTGAGTCGAAAATCAGGTAGATTGTATAGGATGTTGATCAAACAAACATCAAAAGTGTACTAATTATCTGTGTTGATTACATCCCATTTTAATATCAGTCTAGGAAACCCTGTTCACTCTAAATGCGGTTACGTTACATAAAAGAATTATATTTTTGGCATGCTGATTTTTAAAGTATTTTACCGAATTTTGTATTGAATCCAAAGATAATGACAATGCCTTGTTTCAACTTTAAACAACTTAATTCAGCTAAAAATTTTGTTTTTGTTTTAATAAAAGATTGAAGAAAACACAGAACTGTTTTTATACCTTCATAATAAACACCAGGAGATGACATTTTAAGAATTTTTGGAGCATTATTCAATTAATTAGGAGGGGAACTAAAAAATACCAAAGATTCTTTCTTCATTTGTACAGGAACCAGAGATCTGATACATTTTCGAAAACTCTTAATATTTTGGAGGACGTTTTATTGGTTGCCAGGACAAATATTTAGTTAATATTCACTATGTAGGCTTTAAACATTTAAGAAGTGTTATTTTTTAGAACGTTAAAGTGATTAGTGTAGTTCTGTCCGTAATGAATATAAGCTTTTATAAAGTTTAAATATTTTACAAATAAGTATTTCCTATTAAAAAACTGTTCATAAATTGGCCATATATTTATTTTTCACTGTCTGAGGTTTTATTGCTAAACATTCTTCCATCCATTATTTTGTTATACGCTTTTAACAGTTTAGTCGCCATATCTAAGGAGTCCAAAAAAATCATCTAAAAAAAATCTTTACAAAAAATCACAGATGAATAGTACTAAATTAACAGTTGAAGTTGTCGTGTGAAGGAAACAATGGGCTCTCTTGGTACTATTATTTTCTATAGATAAATGACCTGTATGATGCAACTTCCGTTTAATGTAATACATAACAATAATCCCTGCAAGCCACTGTTACGTAAACCATACATGTTGTTGCAACCTCTTCTAAACAAACCACGCGCTATATTTATATTTAGGAAGTTTTACTGAGAATAACAACCAGGAAATCATGAACGCTGTCTGCTGTTCACTAGAAATTATAGTTTAAAATAATTATGAAAAATCATTAAACTAAAATAAATAGTTCGACCAATAAGTGTCAGTATAAGTTTAACACTGTAACTACAATAAAAAAACAAAATGTAAGTTCAAGCCGATTTGGTTTAAAGAAATTGAGATTGCTGTCACACAGGCATAAAATAAGTGATTTTTTCAAACTGAAAAATAAATAAATATAAGATTTTAAAGCCATTTTCCATTTAAAACGAAAACAATTTCAAGAAAAAATAATTAAATTTTCCTATTTATTCTCTTATATTAGTACTTACCATTTCAATTTACCAGACGAAAGCTTCCTAACTAATAAGTTCTACAGTTTAAAGTATACTTACAATGTATTTTATATTTAAACATAAGTTATTTCTTATAACAAAATTTGTAATTTGTTTAGTTTCCAAAGTAACGGCAAGTGAAAACATTTGCAATGAATATGTTAATGCTTGTATTAAAACTGACTCTATTTTCCCTTTATATTAATTTTAGTTCATTCCTTAAACTTCTTTAAATATAATTTCACCAAGTATACGATCGCACTCTTCTTATTTCCATAAGAAAAATGAGCTATTGCAGTGGCCCTTATGTTAAGATCCAAGGTCAGGAGTAGCAAATGAGCACCGATCATGGTCCCCAGAACACGTTTTGGGTTGTCATTAAAAATCATATATTTATATGTATATATGTGTTAGCACTCTAGCGGCCACATTTTAAGTCCGATTTGGTTCAAATTTGGTACACATGTTGGTTGTCTACGTCACTCGGACGAGTTCGTTAGCCAAAAATTCCAACAACCGGAAGCACGTTTTTTGACCGAAAGTAAATATTTTTTGAGATTTTTCCTACGAGAATAAATGTTTTTTAGACTTTTTCTACAAATATAAAGGTAGGATGTAATTCTGCACATTTTGTTTTTTTACGCGACCTTATAGCTCGCTTGGTTCCCCCAAAATCGATCAAAACGTAAAATACCATAAAAGTACCCGGTTCAAAGCCATGTGGTGGATTCTACCGCGGGGTTGGCGTGCGAAGCACGCAGTGCATTGTGTATTGAAGATTCTTCCAATACGGGGTTTGGCGTGCGAAGCACGTAATGCTTTGTGTGTTAAAGATACTCCCAATACGGGGGTTGGCGTGCGAATCACGCAATGCATTGAGTATTGAAAATACTCCCAATATGCGGAATGGCGGCGAAGCATTTTGCAGCTATTCACCACCGTCGTGAATAGACCAACTGCATTTCACAAATTGTTGGTTGAAAGCGCAAAACATAGGCCTATAAACTTCATTTTGGAAATTTGCTCAACTGAAATCAGCGGTTCAGCTGCGTGGTCTAATTATTTAACACTAAAATCAAGTGTTATATAATTCCAGATACACCTTAATAACAAATACAGTTAATAAAAACAATGTTTATAGTATCTCAATCTTCCCAGCAGATATGTATGCAATTGGTTATTATTATTATAGACTGCATTGAATGGTCAAAGTCTTGCTAAGTTTGTCGAACTTCGCTTCACGATGTTGATTGATTATAGACAAGGCAAAGTCTATTAATCAAATCAAATAACAGAGAGCGAGCAACAATATACGGTAGCAACTTGTTTAGGAACGTGTAAAGTTAGGTGAATCAAACTTGTAAGATATCTGGGTTTCTACCGCACTGGCCCGAAGGGAACAACAACATATGTACTAGTAGCCTATGCGGTACTTCTTTATTTAATAAGAATGAAATACGAATTAAGGCTATCATAGTTTTGGCTACACTTGATTATAAATCGGTCAGTCACTCAAGACTTTTTCTTTTATATATATACAGATGTAATAATTTACTATTTATTTTTTCATGTTTGTGACTTTAACCTTTTTTTAAACAAATTCCATATTCCATATTGTTGAAGCATAGATTTTTTGTTGGATTTTATCTTTTTTGCTGAAAGTTTTTCTAGATATTATTTTTCAAATATCATATTCAGATAAAGTTGGTCCGTATTAGTGTGTTTTGTGTAATTTTGATGATTCCTACTATCAAAATATCTGTTAAAAATAATGGGTGTGTGCACCACGTATTTATTTATAGGTTGTTGACATGGTAAAGGAGCTGATAATCAAATAAATGTTAAAAAACTCTGATTTAAACAAAAAATTCTGTTCAGACAATATTTAGCTCTGTAATATTTCAACAACTATGTAAACCATTTTTTAATGTTATGTTTATAACCCTTAGGTTAAGCTTTATGTTGTTATTATAGAAACTAGAAGAACATTCTAACAAATCTTTAAACACAGTATTTCAAAAAGTCCATTGGTTCATTTCAATCGCGTTTTTATATGGTAAGAAACCTTATCTTGTAAAGAAAAGTTTTACTGGAATGTCTTAGTGTAAAAGAAAACCCACAGTAACATTAAGTTATATTTATTTTTTTTTTATTTTTTTTAACGTCCTGCTGTTTTGCACTTAAGGCTAATGAAGACGGGACCTACAGTTTTACGTGGAATCCGAACCACAGCCAATGATGTTTGTTAAGAAACCATTTAGAAAATTATTCGGGGTCAATGGGAATTGAACCCGGAACTTTTCCATTGATGGTTGCCATGACGATTGATAAAGCTTTGACGTTTTAACAACCACGGCCATCGTGGCAAGTTATATTTATTATACAGTACTGTACTTACAATAGATTTTACCATAAGGCTAACCATATTTTATTATTTACATTTTTGACGGCTGTTAAAGTGATATTTTAAATGTGACTTACCGGTACCTTATGTGGTTAACATAAAGGTGTAGGAATTCAAAATGTGCAATCTTCTATTTATGTACTGTAGGCGATGCATTAAAACAACTTTAAGTGCGTTTTGCATATGACTGCAATAGTTTCATGAATTCTACTTGGAAACCAAGTTTGTCAGTGGGTGTCAATTGTTTCATAACAGGAACTTGAGAGAGCAGGAACATTTCATCAGGATCAGGAGTTTGTGATGGGGGCTGGGTTGCTAGAGATTTCAGAAACTTGGCATTTTCGTGTAGGTTATTGACGATTTCTTCTTCAAATGCATCAGCTTTTCGTTTGTTTGACGATCGTATAGTCCTTTGCACTGTAGGATATGCAGGTTTTTCATTTCCTGTTTCAGAATTTTCATCTATTTCGCTGTTCATTTTCCTAGATCCTGAAGGCTTGACAAAATTAAACATTCCAATAATGAACTTGAAATTGAGGTATTACAAATACAACGACTCAATTGCGTATGAACGAAAATTTCCACCTCTAAAAGTCTTCAGTGTCGATGAATTTATATTTATATTTTGAACTGTTAACTAAAATTTTGCACTTACTGTCTGTACGTTATATAAAGGCCTATATAAATCTGAAGAACAATATCAGAAGTTTATGAAAAAATATTAATTTGTTCTATTAGTTTCAAAGAAAATTTATAAATAGGTATAACACATTAAATCAAATCTGTCTATAGCTCAGCTGATGTATGATTCTTGGTTTTGGTACAATAACCAGCTGTTTACTTTAACAATAATTAAAATGCTATATTACATTAACAGCTGTTTCAACGTAAAAATATTTTCATACTAGTAAGCACCAGTGAAATATCACAGGCAGATTAATTACATTCACATCAGAATTACATATTAAAAAAAACACACTATTTAAAAACAACATGCATAATATAGGCCTACCTGACGGGATTTTTTATTATAATGAAGAAATTAATAATGGAATATGTTTATATATTATACGAAGATGTACGAATGTTTCCGAAGTTAAACGAATGTGCATCTCTTCTTTAAACTTGTATAAATGAATATATATATTGATAATAAAAGGTTGTATTTATATTCATTTTATAACCTCAAAGCAAATCTTATAACGTATTATAGGCTATGTTAGTTCTTTAACTCATATTTAAAAAAAATAAACTTTGCAAGACTTATATTGATTGAAGATGTAAACATAACCCCAAAGTATAATCTACACTCGGTTTTGTTTAAGTATTACATATGGTGGGTGAAATCAGCTGTTATATTATATTTTTATATTACTCACGTACGTACGTCTGTATGTACGTACGGAGGTACCCTCGCTTTTATAGGAGTTGATAATAATGTAGGCCTACATCTATACATCTGATTAGCATACAAAATGTAACACAAAACCAAGCCTAGAATATAAATTTATCAAAAAATGCCTAAAGATATAGACACCGGGTCTATATAGGTGGTTGTCTGTAGTCCAAAGTAGTTTCTTCTGAACGAATTAAACAAAAAAATTGCAAAATATGCCTTTTCTACAACTTTTAACCTCAAAACATATCATGTAGCCTAAATTAGTACAGATTGAAAATATCTACATTAATATGTTCAACTCGAGTAGGCGCATTAAATTAAATATTTTGGAATTACTAAAAACGTATTACACTATAAATATTATAATCCTTATAACTGTACACATTTTACCGAGTTAAAAATTCCTACTGCATTATTAAGTAGGCCTAGATAAAGTTTGTTGTTTTAAATAGTATTTTTGTTTGATGTTTTTCTTATGTGTGGCTAATTAATCTGCCCATTATTTTTAACAATACGTTACTATAGATGGATTAATTAGACGGCGACCTGCGCGGAAAATCTTACTAATGTAGGAGAGGTAGGTGAAGGTTCCCTCCACCGCGCACCTCGTATTTGCTGCTGTGATCTGAAAAGAGGAGATGGCTGGGGGATGGGGTTGCGTCGGCGCACGAGGTGCGCGATGGTGGGGAACCTTCACTTACCTCTCCTACATGAGCAAGATTTTCCGCGCAGGTCGCCGTCTAATAAATCCATCTATAGTTATTATCTAATAGTGGTCTGTATTCATAATATAATAGTAAAAGAGTTAAAATCAGCCAAACAATTAATTATACCTACTGACATACACAGCATTCCGTTTAGCAAGTAAATAAAAAAATACTTTCCACTTGACCCAGTAAATATGAATTTATTATTGACCAATGTCAGTTCTGTTTATATTGATTAGTAAACAGATGTGTATAATATTATGTGGTTTAAAATTAAACCTAAGATAATCTCTACATTTTTCTTTATTTGTATCTAGAATATTCAACTTACAATCCCTAATCTGTATATTATGAATGGATTGCTTGTACATTATTCAAAGAAGCAGTTATATAATATATTATATAATATGAGTCAGATTATCTATATAATCCAACAAACAGGCAACTCAACAACTAATTAATTGCTTCACATTAAAGGTTTAGTTGTTTATAAAAAAAACTAGAAATACCGCTTAACTAGGCAAAAACTAAACTAAACTTACAAAAAAAAAAAAAAAAAAACGAATTAAACATATACGAACAAGTATTTGTAGAAACAATTATTTCGTGGCTAATCGTATCTTTATTGAAGTATTTAACTTAATTTGCACATTATCTTTTTTATTAGCGAAATAAACATTTGTTTTTCTGCATAGTTTTAATCGAAGTCTTTTTTTAATGATAGGCCTACATTCTATTTGGGTGACCACATCTGGCCTTCAAGTTGCCAACCAAGCATTTTACATAAACATACGTGATTACTTCGAGTATAAAATAAATGTGATGTGATCAGCTGACATTCTAATCTGTGAGTAATAATGCGTGACTGGATGAAAGAGAAACCAGTATTCTTGTTTATCTTTGTGTTATTCTTTATTTTCAGAGATTACTCTTCTGGATGCTTGCATAGATTACATGTATATTATGTAAGCGTTTAAATACGTGTGTATGCATGTTTAAATGTATAGTATGTTTAGTTGTTCATACTACAAACAAGATAACAAGTTATGAAAATCAGAAACTACTAATAACTACTGCTGGAATAAAATCTAACAATTTAGTGTTACTTTAATGTTTAAGAGTCTTCTTCACCTTGCGTAAAACAACGAAAACATACTTCGCACTAACGTGTTTCGGACGCCATTTTTCAGCAAAAGTAATGAAACCGCTTAAATTGTTCATAAAGGCTATGTGCTTTTGTATTATAAAGCCTAATTGAAAGAAATAGTCGAACACTCTTTTAAATTAAAGATTTAATTAAGTTAAATTTTTGAACAATAATTTCCATGTTTTAAGACCACACGCAAAAGAAATAAAGCCTTCTTAATAATTTAAAGTTGTTTCCTGATTGTACTTTTGAAATAGAATCCGAAACACGAGATTACGGCTATGATTCAACGATTTCTCGCCTTGCGATTCAAGCCGGCTGTGGCGCTAGCAGGCATCCTACAAAAGTGAACTCCTGTATTGGATGATGCTCAAAGTAAGGGCATCATATGCCTACATATGCCTACACAAGGTCACTAAGGATGAAGAAGTGCCTTTATAGTGAGTGCGCAGCTTCACTATCTTTACATTATAATAATTAATATTCTGTAAACGTGATATTGGCTTGACGCAGTATGGAATATATTAAAGAGAGGAAGGGGCGAAAGGCAATGCGATAACCTCATGGAATATGGAAACTCGTTATGTTCACTCCAAAGAATCCTACATGTTCCTAATGATCATATACATGTCATCTTGCAGTACAGACAACTAGTTTCTAGCAATACGCCTGTTAAAACCAAGCAAAAGTTTTAATTTTAAAACTTGAGTAATTGTTGGATGAGTACATAGCGCTTCAAAAAATGCTTTGGGACTTTAAAAATTCATATAAATTTATGCAGAGCAGGTTTTAGTGTCATTTTTGCAAACTTGATCATGTTTGACTCACGTAATTTGTTTTAACAAATCTCAATACTGCACCGCAAGGCACGCTTGCTTTGGTCGCTTTGGTGCTTTGGTGCTTTGGTCGCAAGAATCAAAGTCTGCGACAACTATGCAACGGAATTTTTGTATAGAATAATTAAAATTTTATATTAGAATCAATCATTTTAGCCACGGATCAATTATTATAATATTAATTATAAGTGATTTTCTACTCACGTCAATGATCCTTGTCTGTTTTTCTCTACCTAAAAACAATTGCAATTTCGGACTTATCAGTCCATCATCAGGTTATATATAAAAACACTACGAACATAGAATAACATACAAACAACACATATTCACTCCGTTTGGAGATCATAAAAGTTCAATGCGCACTGTCGTATCGCGAACTTGACGTGCACGTCGTCTGGTGAATTAGCACTGACTGAACAACTGAGTGAATATGTGTTGTTTGTATGTTATTCTATGTTCGTAGTGTTTTTATATATAACCTGATGATGGACTGATAAGTCCGAAATTGCAATTGTTTTTAGGTAGAGAAAAACAGACAAGGATCATTGACGTAAGTAGAAAATCACTTATAATTAATATTTTATATTAACTTGTACTATATTATAACTTGAGGTAATCCTTTTAAGCCTCGGGTAATTTTAATTGCTAAAAATCTTAAAACATTGTAATTAAAATGCATCAAATATTAAAATTATTTCGGTAGTGATGAAATATTTTTGAATAATACGGTATGCCTCATACGCGGTTCAAAGTTGTTATACTGATATCTATAGTACTAAAATGTCAATGAATGTAATAAAACTACTCAGCCCTATACCAAACAATGTTATAATATAGAAGAGTTTCCTGGTTGTTATTTATAGTTTATTTCAACGTCAAATTATTTATAACATCCAAATCGGAAGACAAACGACTTTGTGCCTTTTTATCTTAATACACCTTGAAAGCTACACTTTGTTCTTGGAAGATAATACACAAAATAA
>JAGFPH010000067.1:44778-83995 GCA_018207615.1 Philaenus spumarius
TTACAAGAAAAGACAACCTAATATTATGATTTAAATTTTAAGGAAATATGGCTTCAAAAAGAATAAAGTATATCCAAAAACTGCCCTTACGAAAATGTATTGAAACTTAATAATTAAATAAGTTAACAACAAGAAAATGCAAGTACAAGTTATTTTATAAGGCATTTTTTTAAATTTAGATTGCACAAATAAATTTTTTATGTGTTTCTACTATATCATTTTTTTTTATTTTTTTTTTTATATAGTAATTATAATAGCCTATATGACATTTTCGTTTATGAATTATAGATTCTTTGTTTAATTTGGACCATATGATTAATCTGTGAAGTCTTGCATTACCTTATCTAGTTTGTTCGAAATGATTATCAACCCCAACTAAAATAACTACAATCCGCCAACGTAGATTAATTGCATGAAATAAATTTAGCAACAACAATAATTGTCCTTTCTGTACAACCAACCATTAACAAGTCGTTTTTTTCTAAGAAGGAATAGCTCAGTTGTTGGAGATTAACTAACTTATTGTTGGTAAGTTGCCAGTTGTTGGCAGATCGCTAGTTGCTTGTGATCTTACGTTTATTCACTAATATGAATAAACTAGCTGATAGTTATTTGTGAATTACTAGTTGTCGGTGACATGCTAGTGGCTTGTGAGTTGCTAGTGATCAGAGAGCTTTTAGTGGTTCATGAGTTGCTAGTTTCAATGAGCTTCTAGTGGTTTATGAGTTCCTAGTTACTTGTAAGATGCCCGTTGTTGGTGAACTAGTGGTTTGTGAATTGTTATTTGTTGGGAGATGCCAGTTGTTTGTGAATTAACAGTTGTTCATGAACTGATAATTGTTTGTGAGTTATTAGTTGTTAATGAGCTTATATTGGTTTATGAGTTGCTAATTGTTAATGACCTTATAGTAGTTTATGAGTTGCTAGTTGTTTGCAAGTTTCTAGTCGTTGGTGAACTGCTAGTAGTTTGTGAGTTACTAGTTGTTAATTAGGTTATAGTGTTTTGTGAGTTACTAGTTGTTAGTGAACTGATAATTGTTTGTGAGTTGCTAGTTCTGTTGTTAGTGAGCTTTAAGTGGTTTATAAATAGCTAATTGTTTATTAGCGAGAAAGTGGTTTATGAGTTGCTAGTTGTGCATTATCTTTCAGTAGTTTATGAGTAGCTAAGTATGGAATGACTTATATCTAGGTGATTTATGGTTTGATAGTTATTTTTAAATGTTTAGTTGTTGGTGAACTGGTAGTGATTTGTAAATTGCTAGATGTTGATGAAGTGTTATTCATTTATGTATTTATATTTGGTATGAGCTGCTAGTTGTTTGTGAATTAACAGTTGATGGTGAGCGGCTAGTTGTGTTTGAGTTGCTAGTTGTTAATAATCTTCTAGTGATTATGAGTTATTAGTTGTTATTGGGCTTCTAGTGATTATGAGTTGCTAGTAGTTTATGAGCTCCTAGAGGTTATGAGTTACTAGTTGTAAATAAGCTTCTAGTGGTTGTAAGTTACTATGTTAATAAGCTTCTAGTGGTTATGAGTTACTAGTTGTTAATGAGCTTCAGATACTTTATGAGTGTGTAGTTTTTTTGTAAATTTACAGTTGTTGGTTATCTGCTAGGGTTTGTGAGTTAGTATTTATTGTTGAGCAGCTAGTTGTTTGTCAGTTACTAGTGGCTGGAAAGATGCTTGCTGTTAATTAGATGTTAGTTGTTATTTATTAGCTCTGACTAGCCAATGCGTGGGTTTTTAGTTTGTTGGTAAGTTGCAAGTTTATAGTAAGTCATTAGTTGTTGGTGAGCTGCTAGTTGTTGGTTTATGAGTTGCTAATTGTTGCTGAGTTACTAGTCTTTGATTAGTTCTTGCTTGTTAGTGAATTGTTGTATAAACGAAATGATAAAGCTTATATGTTGACCCATAGACGAGAGCGAAGCAAGTAGAAGCCATGTTTGTTTAATGAAGGACACCAGATGAGCATGTCATTTAGGAACGTGGAATTGCAATTACAACTTCCTGTAGCAGTTAGCTAGAACTGATACAGTAATTATTGATATTAACAAATCTGCATTCAACACGTTCCACTATAACGCATGAGTCATTGTTACACTGGGATTAACGTATAGGCAGCAGAATGAAAATAAATGTGTACTAAAATTAATACTACATTCATAAGCTACTAATCCTTAACTAATAAATTATAGTACAATTAATTACTTTGTAATTAAAGGATAAAGCGTACACATTTTACTTCTTAACACTGTGTATACACATTCTAGTTGAGTCACTGTAATTTTATGAAATTAATTAACAATTAATTGTAGAACAATTAGCAAATAATTAATTAATATAACTGTCGTTGAATTATATGATTAAGGAACATTTTGAATAAAATTTCAAGGTTTTTTACTTTACAGTAAATCTTGTGTAAGTTTATTTATACTAAACCTATGATTTTGTTTTAAAGTATACTACAAAATTATATAACACTAGGATAAACCCCTGAGTGCTCCGCACGCCAACCCAGTTGGAACCTTCTATATACATAATCATGTTATAATTCTTTATAATAAAGGTGTAGGATTAATAATAACCCCAAAACTAATATGATAAATGTTCAAATCAAACTATTTCGTATATTTTATAACAGCAGTTATAATAAGGTTAAAAGAACCAGCAAGGCTCAGGTCTACACTTTAATAAAAACCTAACCCACAAGTTAGAAATACACATAATTGCTTGAAAGTTTGAAATCAGCTGATAATGGAAATATTGGAGCAAACAGCTGTTTTATCTGTTATTTTATTCAATTGGTTGCTATGGTAATAAATGTAAATACATGTGTTGGTTCCTCAGTCTAGGCCTAAACTAAGATTTTCTCCGACTAAATTTACAAATATTAAAATAAAAAATGTTTTTATTAAAATGAATTATAGTCTGACGTTTTATTATACTCAGGGATAGTGCAGCTTTTTATTAATAAAACTAATTTTTAAATCGGTTCAGTAGTTCCAGAGGTTTCCCCCTACATACAAACAAACGAAATTTACCTCTTTATAATATTAGTATAGATAAAGGAAATGTATAGCTAAAGGCTTATTAAATACTTATTGGTGCAACTTAATAAAATCATATGAAACTCTCAAACTACGTCGCTTATTGATAAATTTTAAATATAGGTAGGCCTACTATGTCGAGATGTACTGAAACTTTTTATTTACTTTGTAAATCTTGACTGTATAAAGCTTACATATTCTAATTTGTCTGTCAATTGATCCTCTGCGTGCAATGGAGCCTCCGGAAAAGACAAAAAATTGATCCTGTTATTGGGAATCTAAACAATTATCTCCTAAAAATTGTGGTATATTACAGAGAATATTATTTCAGAACTTTTAGGTGTGGTTTTTGGGCCAAACACAATTCTTAACAAAAAATTACCAGAAGACCCTCGTTTTCACACAGCCGCCATTTTAATTTTTTAATTTGTGTATTTTGACTTTTAAAACTGATTCATATCATAATTGAAATTTTGCATACAGTATTGTAGCAGACACGTAAAACTAGAAAATATATGTTTAACTATCCGGTACTTAACTTAAAATGGTGGTCGTTTAAATGTTTGGTGTCGAATATCTGAAAAAAACCATTAACTTTTAAAAATAATAACAATATAATATAAAATGTTAGCTTTTTTAGTTACAAACAAAATATTGGTTACTTCCTAAAATAAAACACTTTCATTATTTATTATTTACAAGTTTCCTCTATTATAACGAGACAATATTATTCTTATATTTAAAAAGTTTGTAAATAATATTTAAAATTAAAGTTAAGAGTTACTCGGATACTAAAAGAATATTGTTTTGAAAAGTAGATTGAATAATAAACAATTATGGTTTCCAGGAAAAGCATTAAGTTTTATTAAGAGTACAAGAATATTTTTGCACCGGAAGAAATGTTAGTTATTTATAGCCAGACTTAGACTCAGCTATCTTGTGCGCATTATTTCATTAAGTTGTTATTATTAAAACTCTGCAAACAAATCAAATTTGTGAATCATTATGCATTAAAATTATCTTAAATCATTTTGTGTAAATTCAATCACACAATAATTAATTAAATCAAGTAAATATGGATGTTATTTATTTTTATTTGCTACAGTTTATCACAGATTACGGTATTTTTTTTAACCTATAAAAAATAGTCTAGTAAAAAAAATAATATATCTATACAAAATTTAAAAATACAGTTGTATTAATTTGCTTACGTACATTATGTTTTTATTTCTAAAAAAAACATAATTCTAAAAATACGTTTAATGGTTATACGAGTTTCAACGACAAAGACATCTTCAGTGACATTTGGGCTACAACTAAATTATAACTTTTATTTTTTAAACTTTTTTGTTGCTTTTTGTATTTACTGTATGCCGGCCTTATACAGACTGGGGAGCAGCGTTTAGCAAAAAAAGCAAACCTAACTGAGCTCGATTGTATTAGAGGTTCCAACTGTAGCAGGCTAGACAATCGCAATTAACCACTGCGTCACTCTGCTCTCCTGCTTTTTTTTTTAATTTGAAGAGCTTAAATCATCTTCTAGTTAAAGTGTGATAAGGCAATAAAAGGTGTTGTATAGATTTTAACCTGGACTATATACAAGCATTGCCGAAATTCAGATCCAAATACATAGGTACCAAAATAAAAATGTGATGTCATTTATTGATTTGTAAGATACTCAAAGTCTATATTTCCAATCATTAGGAAATATATAAATTTATTTTTACACGTAATAACAACATAACAAAACTACAAATAATTATTAGTTTAAAGATTGTTTAAAAATTCAACCTAAAATGACAAGGTTATAAAACCATTTACCTATTATAAAATACACGTTGAGGTAATCTTATTAAAAACATTTTGTAGTTTATTATTATTTAACTATTTAAACAAATTCTTTTGCAATTCTCAAGAAAGCTGTTTTTTTACTTACATGTAGGTGTTTGAAAACAAACATAATTAATAACAACGTTATTAATATCAACTTTACTGATGTTGATCAAATTCTTCCTTCAAATAGAGCAATTTTCTTTAAATTCATAACTCTGTTTCTCATCTAACGTCATGTTAAACCACACAACTCTCACACGGGATCCCTGATAAAAAAATAGTAAATCTTATTTTATACATATGGCTTGTACTTCTTGAAAACACCTAAATTTTGCACATCAAAATATTATAATTTTTCTCTTTAATTTTGCTATCGTATGCTTATTTATTAAGAACCACATCAACTTTCTTTAAAATACAACTGATTTATTTGTACTTTGCTTTTATAGAATCATTTATTATTAGTAATTAATAGTAAAATAATACACTTATTTTATATTGACGATAAAAGGTTATCATTGTGAAGATCGTGAGAAATCTTTACTTGTAATAGTAGGAACCACTATAGCAGCAATACTGTTGCTCATTCAATGTTTATGCACAAAATAAATAAAGTGCACTCTATAACTAATTTTTGTATTATTTGCCCATTTATAAATAACGTGATATTAAACTGATAAATGTATGTGAAACCTAATATTTGTATACTGTTTAGTACAACTAAAAAGAATGATTGGAGGGGGGGATACTTCACTCAAAATCATTAGTCTCTAAATAAATACCGCTTACATTATAATGATCACCATTTTTCGCATATTTACTATAATTTTATCATAATATTATTAAAATATAATAATATTATAATTATTATATTATAATATAAATTATAAAGATTACTATTTTGCGCATATAATTATAATATAATCCAGTTTGTCCTATGTAGTATTGTGAACATTCTATAATGAATTCTATACAAATGTTATCTTTTATTTTTTATTTCATATTGATTATCAAATTATTTAGAAGTTATTAATATTATAATAAAGAAATTAATACTCGAATATAGTTATGTTAAACGAAGATGTACGTATGTTTCCAAAGTTAAAAGAATGCGTATCTTCTTTAAATTTGTATAAATGAATAAATTCACTGTTGATAAAAGGTTGTATTTATATTCACTTTATAACCTCAAAGCAAATCTTCGAACCTATTATAGCCTACCTTAATTTTATAGTAACTCATATTTAAAAAAAAATTCACTTCAGAAGAATTTCATTATTGATGAATTGTAAAATTGTTAACATAACCCCAAAAGTACAATCTACGCTAGGTTTTGTACAGATGAGGGGTGAAATCAGCTGTTATATTATATGAGCGTTTGCTCTTCTTCTGTTGTTAGACAAAATACCTTGTTTCTTTACATTCAACTGATTGAAGAACTGTAAAATAAAATCATTGCAAAGGTTTGGAAATGTTGATTTTTTTTTAATTTAAGAAATTAAGATGACGCAAAAGTAAATAAAACCTGTTAATATAGAAAAGTGTTGCTTTTATTTGGTATAAACTGGATGTAAATCGGTCCAGTGAAAATCTCAGACGAACTGTCGTAAGGATTGAAAAGTTTACTTTTTCTCCCATGTTAAATCTCCATAAGAAAAGTTTATTTTTCATTTGTGGCCCATTTAACGTAAATATTTTCAAAATAAAAATAAAACCTGCTAATATAGGACCGAAAACCTTTGTTTTGGTAAAATACGCATGTAACTCGGCCCAGTAGAAGTCTCATACGAACTGTCCAAAGGATTGAAAAAGTTGACTTTCTCCCATGTTAAATCTCCATAAGAAAAGTCTATTTTTCATTTTTGACCCATTTAACGTAAATATTTTCAAAATACAAATAAAACCTGCTAATATAGGATCGAAAACCTTTGTTTTGGTAAACCCGCATGTAAATCGGCCCAGTAGAAGTCTCAGACGAACTGTCCAAATGTTTTTTTCCTTACAATTTTAAATATATAGACACATCGATCATAGAAATTATCACTTCCAACGTGTAGTCTTAAGCACACCCAATGTTCCATGTTTGGATGTACTTATGATCGAATTAAATCTAAAGTATTAGACCTAGGCCTTTGAAATTGTTACCACTTTGTCTTGGATATATTTAGTAGATTACTAAAGCCTTAAAAATATTAAAATGTAAAAAAAGTTATATATTAATACAAAATATTTGAAAAATAGTTTTTTAAATGTAACCTTACAACTGTTTTTTACAAACAGCACATGGTTTTCCATAACCAAAAAGTTTCTTTATATTATAGGCATATTAAAAACATTATTAAAATTGGTTAAAAACAAAAAAGTTATTCAAAATCAAACAAACCTCAAAAACAAAAACAAAAATCAAAATTTGTAGTTCAAAAAAACATACATGTGCGGGGAAATCCCCCTCCAATTATTCTTTTTAGTTGTAGTAAAAGCAGTATAAAAATATAGGTTTCACATACATTTATCAGTTTACTATCACGTTATTTATCAATGGGCAAATAATACAAAAATTAAGTATAGAGTGGACTTTATTTATTTTGTACATAAAGATTGAACGTGCAATCGTAGCTTACCTGGACAGGGAACGTATGTTACAGCCATGCTCAAACTGTCATAACACTGTACGAAGTTGTGGTTTTTACAATAATTAATTTAAACATTTGTGAAAGCCCTGCCTGAACTGTACGACAATTAACATTAACGTTGTTGTAAACTGATCATAGCAAATACATCACATTAAAATTCAATAATTTAAAAACAAATCTAGACAAGAAATGCTTTTGTTTTGTTCTTTTTTAAACTCGTTTTTCTACAGTGTGCATTTTTAGTGTAAAGTAATAACTTAGAGTTTGCTTCTTTAAGAATGACTTTTGCTAAGTTATTGATTATTTTACACTGTGTCGGTATTCCTGTTTGGTTCTGAATTTCAGTCTCCGCCATATTGGATCCAATCTCCATAAGTAGAATGTAGTTTATAACAAACAATGAATATTGTAAAATAAATTTTTTTTGTTTTATTTGCAAATACAATCAGTCTTTAAGAAATATACTTTGAACTATAATCATTTATAAGTACTTTAAACTGAGGCAATTGTAATATTAATAAAAAAAACAATGTACTTATTATATTTGAAGTGGTGAACTTATTTACGCTTAATCGAATCGAGCGATACTGTGTAGGGGCGAAGTGGTAGTTTTTTTAGATCAGAATTCATCATCACCAACCAGATTTGTTGGCCTCGTTATTACTACAAAACTGCTGTTTATAAAATTATCTACGAAAAGTTATCTTACAATAGCGATCGATCACATAACTAATCACAATTTTAATCAATTGTCTGGATGGAAAGACAAATACTGTATCTTTAATAAAATACATTGTTATATACATTTTAGTTGTTTAATTAATAAATAAAATTAACGGCTAACAAAGGGTCAATGTAATGAACATCATGAAAGACGATATTAATACCATACGTAAATTATATCCGTAACTCTGCAACTCATTCAGTAATAAACTATTTTAATTATGAAGTTTCAAAGATGAATAATCTAGTCTGCAGGAAGTCTGCGCTGTCGTGTGGCGCATCGTAGTGGCAGACATTCGAAGCTAACACAAGCTGGCGGGAGCTCGATTCCTTCAGTCAGTAGTGCTGCGCTAGGCACAGAGGAAGCAATTGTTTATAGCGTAAACTCGTACTAGTTTTGTGTTTTCATTCTTATCAGCCAGTTTGTACAGTCCTGCACGGCCATTTTACAATTTCAACGTAGTACAGAGGAGCACTAGTTTATTTTAGTTCGTATTGATAACGTTTGAATGTGATTTAGTGGAATAAATGTTGATAGAGTGATAACCTATCAACGCCGTAGCAGAGTTGCCGTACAAAATAGCCTAGTTTTATCAAACTGTACATGTTGGTGTTTTTATCGTGTTTAATTACAATTTACGTGTTTTGTTCCGTATAGAGTGTACATTCTGTATAGTATACGAAACATATAAATAACATCTGGTTAGATATATCGTCCGTTAGAGCAATAATTTAATATGAGACCAGTTTTTGTGATGTTATAAAGTGTTTGTGTATATAGTTATTCTGTGGTAACCATCAGTTGTAATGCGCAACTGTTTCTAATTTAGTGTTTATTTAAAATATAACAAAGTTTACGATTTTTTAATTTTTCTGCTTTTTCTTAGTTTGTTTATTCTGTTGTACAACAGTACGTTAAATTCACAAAGATGGATATATTGCCGAGCGGGAACATCTTCCGGGAGCTTCAGGACATCCACGATACAGGATACTTTTCTGCTCAACCGTCGCTCGAGGATCACTGGCAACAGGTACGCTGTTTATATTTTATTTTGGTATGTGACCTTGAGTCAAATTTCTGTCCCGTCTGATACTTAAAGATAAGATTAATATGCTGAAAACGAAGACGACAAACCGGTTAGTATGGCGGCGAAGTCGCGTCATAATGCGCGGAGATAACTCGTTATCTGTCGTTGGGGAACCGGAGCGGACACATCCGCTGCACAAGCAGTCACGTGCACAGGCAATGACGTAATCGTCCTCGTTCATTCGTTTGTTTATTGCTGAGGAATCCCACACACAAACATACAGCGAGCTCTGACATTTTTAGCCTAGCCGCTGAGCCAACGCTAACCCTATAATGTTTATTTGTGCCAGAATAGCGGTTGGAAACAAAATGTGTAATTTATAGGAACTTAGCACATGTTTTGTTTGTATATAACCTTCTAAGATAAAGAATATATTTTAAATATAGTATATTGTATATATATTGTGGATCGAACGCCAAACGGCAGAAGGAATCAGGGCCTACTTATCCAAAACCGATGCTAGTGTTTGTTGATGCGGTGGATTTTAATGTAATTTAATTTTATATTGTTATTAGCTCAAAACTATAACAATCTAGTTAATTATCACCTTCATTTATTTTACCTGTTTATAAAACACGGGTTCAAACAACAACGCAACGTGTAGAGATCATTCAGTTTGCATTTGTTGTCTCGTTATTACAGAAATTATTTCCACCAATAGGATTCTAAATTATATAGTTTTCAACGTTATACTTGGCCAATTTTAGCAATAAGAAGTTGTACACGTCAGGGCATGGTAGTTTGCAACATGAATGCAGTAAGTGCTTTACCGGTTGGCTGGGTTGTTAGGCTACTTGCGTTTTCCTTTGGATGGTTTCCTTAATTGCCCAAGAATGTCTGGCGGAATAACCTAATCAGTGTTGTGTGTTTTCCGTGTACAAAGTTTCATAATAAACCTAATAATATTTATCTTTAGCTTGTGAAATAAAACGCCAACAGCATTAAATTGCGGGGAAATCTTAACTTACATTTTATGTGAAATTAAGAGTTTTATTTTTATAACGATGCTTTTCCTACTTTGTCCGTAAAGTTTTGAAGATTTACTTACGTTTATTAGAACTGACGTCAAACGAAATGTCTTACTATGTACAAAATGCGGCTAAATTTATGAATATATGTCACGCACAACGCCATAATTTTTTGAGCTTTATTGAACCAACGAATAATGTCATAATTATTTAAAACTCGCTAACACTCTTGTATAATATGTTCGAATAAAATATTTTTTATATTTCGTTTATGTGTAAATAATGTTCATCGTAGCTTACCAAAACTATTCGTATAAGTTATTCAGAACAATGTCACTGTTGTTAAATTTTATTTTTAACGGAATAATTTATATTTTAGTAAACCCTAATAGACAAAAATGAATACATTAATGAGCCATATAATAAAACTTAATTTTACTTTTCTCTTAACAATAAAGATGAAACAAGTGCTTACTTAATTAAAGATAGTTGTATAACACAGTGTAAGCCTACTTGTTATTCTATTAATAGCTTTCGGGTTGATATTGTAGGCCTACTTAGTAATTAATTGATAAATAAACGAACTGATAATATACTTATGTTATTTAACATGGTAAACGAACTACCAGGCCTATATCATTGCATTTTATATTTCACCAAAGAATTTATTTTTTTCAATTGTTAATAATAAATTATATAGATGGCGTACATTTTAGAGAATGACATGAACACCTTCGTAGTACATAGTTTTCTGTACTTATAAAATATTGGCGGTACTCACTTTAATTTTAATAAAATTTCTAATACCAAAACTTTTTTATTTGGTACAAGCTAAATGCGCGTTGACAAGATGTAGGCTCATTTGTCTTGCAACCTTCTTTTTATTCCTAATTTAATAACGTAGGTCGCAGTATTAAAAGCGGTAAGCCAAATTGCACGTCAGTCTGTTGGTTAAAATTCATTTCTTTCCAGGTTCTGAATCGACCCGAGGGCTAAATTAATTTTGGAAATTATCAGTTTACCGAAAACTTAACAGTCAAGGTTACCATTGTATTTCGTTATCTTTGATAGGCCTAACTATAGAGTTAACGTTGACGTCGCAATATAATGTTTGTAATTGGATTAAGTGATATTTTGTACGATTGGCTTGCAATTAATTTCCAATTATACTACGCTGTATATTATGTCACTAGAACCTTTGTTGCACAATCCATATAGCCTAATACATTTAATGGAGAGATATTTGCACCTACGCTGGGAATCCGTTAAACAGTTCCTTCTATTTGTTGTAGCTTAAATAAAACGTTTCTGTAAAATCAGATAGGCTAATTTATTTACAAGGTTTAGAAAATTCATTTCCTAATTCCACTAAACAGTTATTAAATAAAATTTTAAAATAAAATTAAAATTTACCTCTTCCTAGGATTAGTATTTTAACTGAGTCAGTGACATTACTTTCTCATTATAGTGATTTAAACCCACTATTTTCGCTCTAGAAATAAATATATGCTACATTTTCTACTAGGCCTAACTAAAATTTGTCTCATTTTACTATCTCAATTTCACAAAATATTTAAAACTAAATAGTCTTGTATTAGTAAAAGAGCAAGGGAGATAAATGAATTGGCTCTAAAACTAGTTAGATTGAATTCGAATGTATTTCAAACAGTTACAATTTGGTATGTAATGTTATATTTTAAATTCAAATAATATATTTTTACTAAACTATCCCGTTATTTAATATGGTAAAACTTTAGATCAAAAACATATTCTATCATATGTGGTCGTTAGGAAGTATTAATTAAACTTAATGTGTATGTTCTTTAATATTTTGTTGGAAAAACTTTAAATCAAAAACATATTCTATCCTATGTGGTCCTTAGGAAGTATTAGGCCTAATTAGGCTTAATGTCTCTGTTATTTAATATTTTATTGGTAAAACTTTAAATCAGAAACATATTCTATCCTATGTGGTCGTTAAAAAGTATTAATTAAGCTTAGCGTGTCTGTTATTTAATATTTTGTTCGTAAAACTTTAAGTCAGAAAAATATTCTATTCTACGTATTCTATTCTACTATTCTATGTGGTCGTTAGGAAGTATTAATTAATGTCTCTGTTATTTAATATTTTATTGGTAAAACTCTAAATCAGAAACATATTCTATCCTATGTGGTCCTTAGGAAGTATTAATTAGGCTTAATGTCTCTGTTATTTAATATTTTATTGGTAAAAATTGAAATCAGAAACATATTCTATCCTATGTGGTCCTTAGGAAGTATTAATTAGGCTTAATGCCTGTTATTTAATATTTTATTGGTAAAACTTTAAATCAGAAACATATTCTATCCTATGTGGTCGTTAAACAGTATTAATTAAGCTTAATGTGTCTGTTATTTAATATTTTGTTCGTAAAACTTTAAGTCAGAAAAATATTCTATTCTATGTATTCTATTCTATTCTATGTGGTCGTTAGGAAGTATTAATTAATGTGTCTGTTATTTAATATTTTGTTGGTGAAAATCTTTAAATCCGAAACATTGGCTATGCTGTGTAGGCGTTAGGAAGAGTTAATTAATGTGTCTGTTTTTTAATATTTTGTTGGTAAAAATCTTTAAATCCGAAACATTTATGCTATGTAGGCGTTAGGAAGTGTTAATTAATGTGTCTGTTTTTACTTTCTCCCCCTATACCATAGTATATGGAGAAAGTATTGTATTCGTCAAAATTTTCGAGTTTGAGTTTTTGGTGGAAATATCCGTTTTGGGTCCCCCTGAACTTAAAAAAGTGGTTTTCGGAGTGATGTCTGTGTGTGTGTCTGTGTGTCTGTGTGGATGTTATCAGACCTAGAGCCTATACCAGTTGTACGATTTTGATGGAATTTAGTATGGAGGTACTAATCCACGGTATCTCCAGGCGTTTTTTTCATTTTTGTGAATTTTTAATTTTTAAGGGTAATTTTCCCATAAAAACCCTTAAAATAACGGAAAAATCAACTTTTCTCAAAAACAGCTCTAACGATTTTGATTAAAATTTTATAGTTTATTAGGGACCTATAGTACTATAAACTGTAAAATTTTAATCAAAATCTTTAGAGCCGTTTTTGAGAAAAGTTGGTTTTTCCGTTATTTTATGGATTTTTATGGGAAAACAACTTTAATACAAAATCACCTCTCCTACCCCACCCTACAAATCACCATGACGTTTAATAATTTAAATATGTTTGTGAGAAAGTATGTGCCAGTTCCTGGTACCGTTTATTTAATATTTTGATGGTAAAAATCTTTAAATCCGAAACATTGGCTGTGCTATGTAGGCGTTAGGAAGTGTTAATGTGTCGGTTATTTAATATTTTGTTAGTAAAAATCTTTAAATCCAAATATAGGCTACTCGTTATTTAATACGTTAGGAAGTACTAAGTAATTTGTATGTCTTATTAGACTATGTGCTAGTTTTATTGATAAAATTATAACACCACAAAACATTGTTAAATTACTAGTAGTGTATTTACTATAAAACCAATTCTTAAAACGTGGACATCGCCTAAAGTAAAGTGTATTTTAATTGCGACTGTAGCCCAATAGTTTAAACGACTATTAGAGAATATAATATGTATAAATTATCAGATAATTTACACAATTAGCTATGTATTTATTGAAACAATTAAAGTTATGCATATTTGGGTTTAGGGCGTGTTTGAAATATTTTGTGTTGATGCATCTGTTATTAGTAAATACACAAACTTGTTTTAATCTAAATATGATAATAGGCCTACTCGTAGCCTATTCATTTACTATAGTGTGTAGGAAATAGCAAATGGCGTTTGGGTTGTCATATTATCAATATTCTAATAATATTATGCTGTAGGACCAATTACGTTAACAATTATACTCAATTACAAATCCTCAATTATGTTTTACGTTCAATTTGACAAATAACATCGTTTTACAACATTTTTAGGCCCTTCTATTTTTAAGTGAACACAATATGTATCCTCTTGTTATAGGCCTATATAGTAACTATGTTTTTCAAAATGTCGTTACAAGAATTGCTTCATATTCATTATCTAATGTACCGCCTAATGAAATAATAATAAAGTATACGGTATTTCTAAATAAGTTTACAGGCTACTGTAAACAATATTATTTGTTAAAAATATAAACATGATTAAAAAGATGGTACAGCAGAGAAGGGGAAATGAGTTTCTGTAGGCTTAGTGTAAACATTGAAAATTTCATTAAAAGTTGTCGATAGAGTCTGTGTTTTAGTAGTGTAAATCTTGATTATGGAATATTCGACGTAACTCGATACGGTGGAAATTTAGTCTAGCTATCTATTTTTCACCTTACTGGAGTGATTTTAAGTAATTATAATATAATATAATTACAATAATTAAACCACAGCTGGCTAATCACGTCCAAAAATGTATGGAACCAGTCCCTGAAGGGTAACAGTCTGATACAGTCCGCTTTAATACAACTTATCTTACATCCAATTTTGAAGATAATTGTTTGTAATGAGCAGGAAATCGCTCATTAACATCTAAAATATAATTCGTAGTTGACAATAAATGGTAAATTAAAATTTTTATGAAAGGTATTATTTGCTTGTAAACAAAACGAAAAAATACGTTTTTCAGTCGAGTCACTTGAAAACAGTAATACACAGTTGCGAATTTTGTTACCTACTAACTATAGGCCTACATTGGAGCTTTCTCCAAATTTACATGTCTTGTGCACATGAAAGAAATTAATAAAAAGACAGACATTAGTAAAAACGTAAGTGTATATTAGCGATATTCTAGTCATTCTCATAGGCCGGCCTTCTCAAGGTTTACACCGCTCCTCACTGAATTCGATGAATTTACTAGACTGGTATTGAACACCCTCAAAACGTTCAAAATAGAATTGTGTCAACGAAGTAAAAAATAACCTATTGAAACCTACGTGGCAATGGCTGAATAGAAGCCAAAATGGCCGTAGTTTACACAAAAAGAAAAACATTAGGTGCAGAAATACAGTAAGTAAGTTAATTATAGGCTACTACAAATAATATTGATTGGGAACGTAGCCCATAACATAAATATACATGTACGTATTGTGTGTTGAGTGTGTATTATATGTCTGTATGTCCGTCTGTCAAAGCCAATTATATCAGGAAGCGATATAATGTCAGTGCAGTTTGGCATTTATGTAGTTATAATCACGCTAACCCGGATGTGTGTAAGCTAAATATATTATACTGTACTGTGAATTTCGTTGCTAGTTGGGCAGAGTTTTTATACCAAAAAATAAATATGTTATGATACTGCTTTTAGGGCATCGATTGAAAATGCTGTGTAGTAGTACTTAAGATAGTTTTCATTTTATTAAATTTTTTGTTTAGTTTTGAAGATATTCCGGAAAAAGTTGACCCCCCTCCCCTCACCACCATTTCGCATTTCTATTTGGCAAAGATATGCGGGTAAAATTTTGTGGAAAACGGTGGTGTAAAGCTGGTCGTCCACTAGGTCAGTAGAGCGGCGCGGCGCGGGAAACTACCGACCTCGAACAAAATTTATGTACGACGAAATAATAGGCTAACATTGTTTAGAATCATATTACTTAAAAACTAAACGAGCTAGAACAACCTAATATGGTTTATTATTTAGAGCAAACATTTGGCAATAAATTGATAATTTAATTTTTTAAATTGAAAAATTGAGTAAATTTTTCAAGAAAAATTAAAATTTATTTAAATTCTAACATACAAGCTTTGTCCACTGGGATAGAGCGGCGCGGCGCCGTTTTTGAATAGGCTAAATGAAAAACTGTTGGACCGACCTAGTGGACGAGGCCTGGGTCGAAATTTGTTTGGTTCGGATAACTTCGACTGTACTCGGCAACATTCGTACCTAACAAACTGTCACATCGGCAGCTGATCTACAACCAGAACATAGTCTTTCTACACGTATCGCAATTCAAAGGTGAATCTATTTTGTAAATTCATTACTAACAAAAAATTATTTATTTGTCTCTCGTCCTTACAATTTTACCTACTTGCATCTTGCATACAATATTTATACAAAAAAAGTATTTTACCTTTTAGAAAAAACTATGGCAAATATAAATAAGTACCTAGGGTTTGTTTCATACAAAATGTAGGAAATGTTATAATTATGTTGAAAAATTTGAATTTTTAGGAAAAACTAAAGTTTTTTTATAACTAAATTTTTTTGCGATAAAGTTATAGATTATTAGTTGAATTAATACAACAGTGCAACCAATCTGTTGTTCATTTCAAAAACGTAATGTCTCAAGTTCATTTATGTTAATTAAAACCCTTAAACTGTCCGTGCTATTTTTTTTTTTTTGCAATAACAAGCCATTTTGTTTTGTGTGCAAGCATATTTTCAAAAATTTGCCGAATATAGTAATCCAAAAGTGTTCCATAGCTTTTTTGAAGGGAAAGATTCGAAGAATTCTTATATGCTAGTAAAAATTGATTGATGTAAAATTTATAAAGTTATTAACTAAAGAAACCAAAAATTTCAGTAACAGAAGGAAACAGTTGAACTTTAGGCCTACACAAAATGTAGTACAAATTGTTTGTTATTTTTTTCAAAATTTAAAAAAGTTCGGTAATTTAGTTCTAAATAGAACTGTATAAAAATATATATGAATTTCAAATTTATTATTTTGAAAACAGCAGTTTTTATGTTCCTACTACAAGACTGGGCCTACACAACCAACACAACTAGGCCTAATAGTAATTTACGAATACATGCTTTGCCCAAAAGTGTAATATTATTATAACAAAGTGCAGAGAATAGTTTTATCTTTGAATACTGTCAAACTATGACTGAATATTAGGTGATCAAAATGGGGAGAAAGCTAATGCGCCTCGCCGCGCTCTCAGTGGACGAGGCTCTCCAACACGGCGCGGCGTCGCGCCGCGCCTCTCTACCAACCTAGTGGACAACCAGCTTTAGAGGTAAGCTACTCTCATATTTGTTTGGGAGCGGTCAAATCTTTTTCGCCACAAATATGTTTAATTTATCCCTGCCGTGGTTATTCTTGTTGGTTAGTAAAGAAGACTGAGCTTTCGACGCGGTGCGTTATTCTTATTAATAGGATACTACTTTTGTAAAACTCTAATTTTACTCACTTATCCGCTTTTTTTTGCTCTGGTCCGCAAACGGTAGAAGCAACGATGTTACTGTATGTATTATAAAGCAAGAACGTTAAATGTGCCAGAAGGTAGTTGGATTGGGCCCGGCGTAGCGACGGATCTTTATTTTCAACATATTTATGGAAAGTTAACATCAAATAAACTTTGACCGTACATATAAATCCCTCCTTTTCCGTGGACTACAGATGGCCTATGCTACTGCATAAGCTTATTATAGAGGACTCCTAATGAAGGTTTGATTGATGCAGGGATTTCCTTCATGATTGCATTAGCTTTAATATACACAGACATGTTTTTCATTAGGGTTTGTTTTCAAATACTCTATTTTCACTCTAAAGTTAAATTGAAAACATCGGTTGGAGCAAAATTGTACACAGTTCAAATCTAAAAAGGAATCTTTGTGTTTTCTAATTTTGTGCGGTGAAAATAAATCATAAGCTAACAACAACGTAGGCTTACTTTGTATTAGACCGTAATATAATAAAGAGAAATAATGGGAGTGAAATCATGATTCATTATATCCACTTCTATTGTGCGTTCCCAATGAGAAATAAATTACCGGGAAAATGTTGTACTTGCCTTATAAAAGTCAATTTGAGAAGGCTTGAAGTACTGTCTTTATTTAATTTGTACGCACGTGCTCATTACATGAACAAGATGAGGACAATTTGATGGATGTTTTTTTTAATTTTTTTCCCTATTTTTTGATGTGGTGGTTGGAAACTGAGATTAATTTGTAAAAGACAACTTTACAATACTATGCATTTCTTCTAGGTTAGTTGGTACAAGGGTGGTGTAACAAATTAAGCCTCCTATATTTGAAATGGAACTCTCTGTCTTTAACTGTTAATTTCCACCGCAATGTATAAAGGTATAAATTGACATAGTTAAGGCCGGGAGTGGTAAACGAGCGGGAGCATAGATCATGGTCCCCCGAACAGTTTTTAGTGTCTTATAAAAATTATATATTAAAGCTTACCCCTGCACATATCCCTAAAAACTAATTCCAAAATAATATAACTATAAGATAAAACAATAATAATACAAAAAATACTAGTAACTGTCGTGTCACAATAAAATTCCTCAACAATGGATAACCCACATATATTCCTATAATTATATTTCAAACAATATCCAACAGTGTTCGTTTATTTCAAGGAGCCTAAATTTGATACAATAAATAAATACTTAATCAGGCTGACGTATGAAATCGTTTTATTTCATGATATGAAAATGATGTTGTCAACATTTGTAGTTTTCCAAATATTGCTAAAAAATACCATCCCTATTTTCGTAAGTAGCTACTAGAGATAAAATTTGTTAAAACAAACTCGCATACTTTTTGAAACTATAGCGGATAAAATGTTTTTAATCACATCTGTGATAGAAATTCTGTGTGTTTCACTGGACTCCACGACTAATATACATTATTCCTTCGGTGGTTAGTTTGGTATATGACGAGTTTAATAGTTGTTATTAAGCATACTCACTCTCTAGGGCGTGAGTCAAACTCACTCTTGTTGGATTTATTTAAAATATTTTAGGTAACAGAACGATTTTAAATTTAATAGTACTGTATAATTTCTTTTGGAAATCAATCCAACATTGCGATACTGCATTTAAGCTCTAAAACGACTTATACAGACCTTGCATCGAAGAAACATAGTTTTCAGTTTTTATAGACGTTATTTTATGTTGAAAGTTTGACTGCGGCGTGTCCGTTAAACACAAAACATTGATTTCCATATGAAAAGTATCTTTCTGTTTAGTAGTTTCACAGGAAATCGTTTTTACATAGCGCATGTTTTTACTACAATTGCCCACTTCCCGGAAGCTGCGGATATTTTCTACTTCTTTTTGAATTGCGACCATACAAGATAATAACACCTATGGTGGTTTGAGTATAGGAGTTTGGGACGGGAAGTGGGGTGATGACGTGTGTGCGTTTATCAACAATGCTGTAACGGAACTTCCTTACATAAGTTGTATTGTGTTATTTCCCTTAAGCGTGCAGAACTGTGTTATCGAGAAGGATGTCTAGAAATGACCATCAACTTTGATAATGTAGGAAGTTGCATACTATCATGAAATAATGCTCGTGTCTGTACAAGATTTTATTTAAAACAGGACGAGGAACTTCAGGCTCTGCTCAAGTAAAGCTTCATTTATCGAACTTTATCTGCTGCTAAACACTTTTACTGTAGTCACTTTCCATTTCCTAACGAGTATTTATGAATCACACAAATCTTGAAAACATGTAATTTTGTATAGTGTTTTAAATTGGAATATGTTTTTAGTTTTTAGGCTTCCGTATTATTTTTCATAGAAAGTTGGATTTTACTTTCGATTTGATCCAAATTTGTCGACCTTATTTTATGTCTGGTTTCCTCAAAATCGATCAAAACGTAAAATACCCTGGTTCAAATATACGTGGGGATTTTACCGTTGGGGCAGCTTCTGATCCAAGGCCGACTGCCGGGAACGCGACTTTGTGCGCTTCGAGCAATCCATAAACCAATGCCGGAAGGTCGAGGTGCTAACTCGCAAAGCGCAGGCCATAATCCGAGGCAGCGCGTGAGCCGTAGCTATAGGGCTTAGGTGGAAACAAGCCATCCATAAACCGATGCCGGAAGGTCGAGGTGCTAACTCGCAAAGCGCAGGCCATAATCCGAGGCAGCGCGTGAGCCGTAGCTATAGGGCTCAGGTGGAAACAAGCAATCCATAAACCGATGCCGGAAGGTCGAGGTGCTAACTCGCAAAGCGCAGGCCATAAGCAAGGACGGAACGAAGCAGTGCGTGAGCCTTAGCTATAGCTATCAGGTGGAAACAAGTTCTACTAATATATTGATCAATTTCCCAAATAGTTGGTTGAAACCTTAAAAAATATAAGAATTTAATTTCGGAAATTCGCTCAACTCACGTCAACGGTTTATCTGCCTGATCGAATTATTCATTCTTCTTTTAGAGGAAGATACATTTTCTCCGAATGTATTTATAGGCCTAAAAGGTGTCACCATACATTTTTACATAGTTACAAAACATTCTAAACTGAATATATTTTAATAATCAGAATTCTAAATATATTTTAGTATATTTGGTGGTTGGCTGTAGTTTGACGCCATAAAAATTGTTAGTTTGATATTGTCGTTATTTAAAATTAAACCAATTTAATCAACAATTGCACAAAAGAAATGTTATGTAGTCTATTGTGGTTAAAATATTCCTGAAAATATTACTAAAAATTCCATTCCACCTCAACTTCTTTATAACCAAACGTACTGCTAAGCAAAATAAATTGTTTATGAAAATAACGAAAATATTTGTTACATTTAACTCGCTTGATATTAAAATGGTTTACTGCAGTATCTGCTAAACACGGTTATGTAAACGACTCAACAGTATTAACAACTTGATTACGTAGTCCTGAAGAAAATATTACGATATTGTTTAAACTATTATCGACTTTACACTCAAAACAAATTAAACCTATTGGAATGAAATACCGAAACGCACAAATTAAACTCGATCCGTTACGTATGAATAAATGGGTTGATCTAATTTGCGCGAATGGGAAAAGTCAATTGAGTATCTGTGCGGAGATTGCTTGTATATCTCATCGTTAGGGCATTATGGAAGCAATAAAACGAATAATTTAATCTATAACTCAAACAATGTAAATTATTGCAAAACACACAAATTAAATTGGCACTGGATACTCTGGGCCAAGATTTATGGTTGACCGGAGCTCTTTGCGCAATGCCGGCGCTACCGCACACCATCATTTCTTTTGGCACGATTTTTTGACTTTGCATATTCAGCAATGGAAATGAGATTTCGAATTTAAGTGGTTTTCGCAATGTAGCAAAAGTTATTTTTTCTAAAATGTTTCTAATTCTACACAAGGCATTGCTGAAACTCGTCCCGTCGGTTGAGTTCAGCGTAAGAATAATTTTAAACACATTGTATTTTATTCTAACGGTGCATTGTTCGTGTTTAACACACATGAGTTTTGTTCGTTAAACCTACAATATTAAATTACAATCTTACATTTATCCGGTCATTAATGTTTACACACGATCGCTGATAAAATACATCAACGAACATAACGAAGTTTCGACAAAACGGTCATGCCATTTTTAGTTGCCAAGAGCATGTTGTGTACGTCTATGCCTTGGTGCTTGATATATACGTTCACTGTATACATTTTTATATAAATTGTCCATTATATTTGGTTCCCATGCAAAATATAGTGTCTTTATTTTGGTAAAAACAGACCTAGGCCTAAACCAAACAAAAATGTGAGCTAATATGATTGTATGGCTTAATCCCATAGTTCCTGGAGAAACCGGTTGTCACCTCCGAGTTTTTGTTCGCATTAATGCGCTCAAGATAATATTAGGTTAGTTCGATTTATTACAATCAGCCTTTTAATTCGAAAATATCAACCATTTAAAAGTCAATTTAATTTGATTGATGGTTTACTTGTAAATTTTAAATGTTGTATCTTTATTTTCGGTAAATAAGAATACCGCGATTTTATAGCCTACAACCAGAGCCGCTCGGAAACCTTCTGGAATGCATTTGATTCAATGCCGCGCCTTTGACTTGACTGTTTAGAAATGCTAATTAAAGTCATCTCCCATAATGGACCGGAGAAACTGGTTGTCACCTCCGCCAAGCTTGTTCACATTAATATGCCTTCAAGATAATATTAGTTCGATTTGTTATAATGTGGCTTTTAATTCGAAAGTGTCGACCTTTTAAATACATAGATTGTTAAATTGATGACTTGAATTCGTATTCCTGTCAGACCGGAAAGCGTGGCATACACATAACTTGGTATTTGTAATTATGTAAATGATTTTATTTATATAAATTAGAGATCGGAATTAACAAATATTTAATAACATTCACTGGATTTTGATCTTATTAAATGAGTTTTAAGTTTATGTAATTTCTGTTTATTAATATAGTCTGTTGTTACAAAATGTAGCCTCTATTTAAAAAAAAAAATATTTAATTAACAATAATACGTAAAGAAAACCTCAATGATAATTAACAAATTATTCAATTCTAAGCTACAAAACCAACCGGAATTCATGATTTTCAATAAATTTTTCTGTACTTTATTTTCTTTCGGTCTACGATGATATGTCCAAAATTGTAGTTTTGTTCAAACTTTACAGTACAGTACTTTCCACCAATAGTTTATTTTTGTATGTTTTGCTTCTTTTCCTCGCCAATAAAACTAATGAATCATGGATGGAATTGGGCGCTTCCTCGAGTACTATTGTCGAAACTACTTGCAATTATACCGGGTGATCAGACCAACTGTGCGCAAAATAAGTTTCCGAGGCGCATTTATTTGAAACGGTTAGAAATAAAGTCAAACTTTAAATAAAAAAATGTTTGTTTTTTAAGACCTTTTCAATGATGTGCATCACGACTAGCGTTACTATCTGGAGTTTTGAGTTTTTTGGTTCAATCGCAATACTTTGCGCGTGGGTGGTCTGATTATACCTGTGTATTGTGTTATTGTAATTGTACATTGTCTTTTGATTTTATATTTTTTTTTGTAAAAAAACAAAATTTGTTAGGGCTTAAGTTTTACTTCTAAAACACTATTTAACCCAACAAATAGGTATACTTTCAAATAATTTGATTTATTAGTGTAGATGACGGACAAATAAGCCAACTTGTTGACCTAATGGCACAATTTGTGTATCAATAAAACAATTAGAAATATCTAAAATTGATTTTAAATATACAAAAATATCCGAGACATAAAATCCGAATTTATTCTTAAATTAGATCGCTTAGGTTGTTATTCAATTCTGTACCTCTCTGTAGCAAGCCTAACACTAAAAACGATCAGCTTATTTATAAAAATCTTAATAAAAGCAATTGACTGCAGACAAATAACTTTAAATGTCCGTTTATTCGGGCCAAAGCGAAGAAAGAAATATCCCAAGTGGGTTTAACAGTTGTTAACCATTTATTAGAACTAAATTACCATTTTATCCGACTAAATTGAATTATTGTTTGTGTTTTCCTTCGATTCCAGCAGCTTACATCTGATTAATGGCGTCCACTTGAAGCGGATACACGAACGAGGGTTGTGTTTGAAATATGTTTAGTTTATATAGCGATATGTTTCCCATGTATTGATCATATGTATATGTGATATTTATTCAGTAGTTTATTTAGGTTTCCCGTCGATTTAAAGTACACTATGCTGCGATATTGGAAAGATAAATGTCTTTAACTTGGAGGAGTGGCAAAAACAAATGTAACTTACAGAGGTGGATGTAAACTTGTGTTAGGATGTAGAAGACATCTTTAAATATCATCTGAGGCAGTAGTGTGTGATATAAAAGGGAAATTATTAATACAATATTGTATAATTGTAAATGTACAATTATTTTAAAGGTTCAATTCTCATCTCTGTCTCTCTTAAACCATAACAGTGTTGCTACATTTCTTTTTCTAATGAATGTTTGTTCTGGCAAGATTAAGAAATCCGGCTAACATAACTAGTCAGTGCTAGTTCCTAGGCATTTTAAATAAGAAAAAGTGAAAAAATTGGCTCATTGTGGATTAACTCTCAAAAGGCTCACTTTCGAAAAATACTAAAACTATTAAAATCGGCTATGGAACCTCAAAAAATAAGCGTTGCAATACAAGTAAAAATCCCCTGCCCTTATCTATAATAAAAATTAATTATTGTTCCTTTGTAAGTGCATCACTTGAGAACGGCTTTACCAATTTGACTATTTTTTGTTTTAAAATGTTCGTAATAGTCCGAACTAGGTTTTTATAATATAAAGAAAATTTGAAAAGTTTCCCTGAAAAATTTCAAATTTGGAAAAAACTAAACAGCCTATTTTGTATGGACTCAAGACCATAGCGCACAGAAACAGCTGTTCGTAAAAAAAGCTTAGCAACACGTCATGTGTGTTTACATTCATTACCATAGCAACTTTACTTATCAGTTTATTATTCTTCAAAACCAACAGATTTTTAGGTTAGATTGACCAACTTAAAGCAAACAGAAACAAAAATCAATTAATGCTTACTATATTTTAATTTAATTCAAACATTGGTTGTTACATATTATATATAAAACAGCTGATTTGAATAAAAACTGAGCATATTTTTAGGTTAGGCCTACAATGAACCAAAACACGATTATTTGCAACCAATTGGTCTAATTTAAAATCAGGTTTTTTACAATCTTCACAACTATCAGTTTTTTTTAGATTTGGTAAAAGCAAACAACAGGTTTACTGTATTATCTATAGGCATAAAGGTTTACAAAATCTGAATTTGTGCAGTATATTCTTAAGTGGTATAAAAATCATTTTGCAATTCGATTACGTCAATGTAATGCAATGGAATAACTACCCTTTAAATTAAATCAAGCAATAGCGAAGCATTGCTCGGTCCACTAGTCATATATAAATTTAACCTCTTTCGTAATTTCTTTTTCATTTTTACCAAGCCATCTGCAACGGATTTTCCTGTCTACGCTAATGAGAATGTTTTATTTTAAGATCATACAAATGGTAATTTTATAATAATACATGCTAACAGAAGGCAGAAAAGGACAAGTCTAGTTTAGTCTAGACTAGGTTATGTCCACAATATAATATCTGGGTTTTTCGGTGAGCCACTCGCCACGCAAAGCTGATCACGCGATGCCGTGGCGCCTTCGGCCGGTAATCACTCCCTACAGTGCCTACATTTACCCATTCCATAAATAATTGCTGAATTTTTTGAAACAGATTAGTTTTTACTGCTAGAGTAAATATTGCGTTTTTCTACTAACGCGCCCCTACATTTCAATAACAGCAATGTATTACGATCATAAGGACGGTACTTTGAAAACAGGCCGCTTATTACTCATTCGTAATAATAGCAGCTGATATAGGCCTAATGACTTATATTTTTGGACTTTCATATTTTGTTATAATGTTAAAATGTTATAATCTTAATTATACAAGACTAGGGAAAACCCCTGCGTACTCCGCACGCCAACCCCGTTGGAGCCTTCTATACGTAATCATGTTATCTTTTCTTTGTAATAAAACTGTCGAAAGCTAAGATGGTAAATAATGTTAAATGTTCAAATCAAATTATTTTATAACAGCAGTCATTGTAAGGGTTGAAAGATCCTGCAAGGCTCAGATCTACACTTTAAAATAAAAACCTAACCTAAAAGTTAGAAATACAAATAATTGCTTCAAAGTCTGAAATCAGCTGTTAGTGAAAATATTGGAGCAAACAGCTGTTGTATCTGTAATTTAATTCAACTTGTTGCAATGGTAATAAATGTAAATACATGTGTTGATTCATCAGTCTAGGACTAGCCTAAGTGTTTTTCTGACTAAATTTACAAATATTGAAATAAAAAATGTTTTTATCAAATTGAATTATAGCCTATGTTACTGAGGGATAGTGAAGCTTTTTATTAATAAAACTATTTTTTCAATCGGTTCAGTAGTTCCAGAGATTACCCTACATACCCTACAAACAAACAAACACATTTTACCTCTTTATAATATTAGTATAGATAATCATATAGTAATTCAATTTAACTATCAGTCCATGTAACAAACAAGTTATCTAGAGCAAATTTAACACATTCACAGATGTCCGTCATAATTTAAATCAAGTTTTTAATGAAGTCTAAAATATTGATCGTAGATAACTTTTAGTACTCTGCCAATATCCTACTCGGCCACAGATCTCTCCCTCTGAAACTATTTCTTTCTTTTTTTTATTAACACACTAACACTCCAACTCGGTAAAGATTTTTTCCAGCTGATCTCTTAAATAACAAAATGTATAGCCTATACACAAATTTACAACTTTAAACAATGAAAATATATCTAAAATAGATTCATCAACGTACCATTACCTTAATTATTGCCTATTGAATCACATAAAAATGCTATCAATTATTTCTTACTAAAGGCTTAATGTTTACAGCAGTACTTTTATAACGAGCTACAGTAATTACGCACTAAGACCTACTTGTTTGTTCGCAATCTAAACTTTAGTGTTTGCCAACAATTATAGAACTACAGCCGTACGTTTCTATTTTGTCTGTTTTGTTTTTCCGAATCTACTTATACTAAGGTATAACAAAGCTTATTATCAATAGTTACGTGTGATGCGCCAATCCGCAATTTACTTTATGTAATCTTCTTAGCTTAATCAGAATCGATTGCTTTGTTCAGATTATTTTAAATTGCTTCAATTTCCAAATTATTCTCAGGAACGTACCGTTGGAATCGAATCAAATCTTATAAAAATAGAACAGTTTTGTTGTGTTTGCTTTCATTAAACTTGATTAGAACCGTTACGGAAAAATCAAGCTGTTCTGACCACAGATCTGTAGGTAATGAATTTCACGGTAATTAATTAAACAAGTATATTTATAGAATTTCAAGATGTCAGCAAATATGGGGTGTATTCACATTCACCCGCCCCGATAATTTTGTACTCTGTATTTTTTAATGCAGTATTTTCGTCCCCATCTTGCAATTTTAAATCCCTGGAATAAAATATAGCAGGTGCATAGTTATAGTTTTAAGCAGATGGTTTATTTAAATAAATTCCATAAATGATTTAGATTGCATTTTCGTCGCCATTTCGCGTTATCTGGTGGTTGTAACTAAAATAATGACTTATTTATAATTAAAGTTCAGTGAAAAACCTATATGAAATAAATTGTTTTCACTATTTGAATTTATTTATGATACTTTATTGCGGATTAAATACATTTTAAACAATATTTAAGTCCTACCTAAACGTTTTATTTACAATAAGTTAATTTTTTCTCATTTATAAACGGTTTAACAAATTTACAAACTTATACATTTTAAAAATAAACTAGGTTACGTACCTTGCGTACCGTCAACAGTTCTGTCCTTTAATTGGCGACGACCGGTTTCGGAAGCTTACGCTTCCATTGTCAAGTCATAAGAAATAAAACACAAACAACAAAAACACACCTAACACTAAATAAAATAACACATGTCTAACGTCAATAAATAAAAACATAAAACACACGACACATTTCACGCATACTGGCCAGCAACAGTATTCGTACGAAACTAACCTCCATAATTACTAACTAGTAATTAGTAATTTATTACTAATTACAGTTCAGGAGGCAAACAATCATGTAAAAATTATACATTTTCATTTATAAATAAATCCGTTTATAATTCAAAGAGTGGCACTTATATATATATTATTTCTCAAAGATATTTTTTATTTTTTTGTGAACGCCATATCTCTCTTAATTCTTCAACAAAATCAATGATTCATCATTTTTAAAGCTTATGTACCCCGATATTCACAACAAATAGACAATTAGCTTAAATTTAATGTTTTTGTTAAACAGATAGATTAAAAAAACTTTCATATGAAAATTCATACGATTCTGAATGAAAGGCGCCATCTATTAACAATCTGTTTAACTAACATGACAGCTGTTAGTTAGATTGTTTACACTCTATATGCAAGTGTAATCTGTCATCCAAACAATCAAACTAAACCAACGTAAAGCGTTATAAATCAGTATTAACTGTTAGGCTATTTATAAACCAACGTAAATAAATAAACTTAATTAACTCAACTTATAAAATCAGTTAAATACTCTTAACTTGCGAAATATTCGCATGGGTCAGCTAGTATACATATATTGCGGAATGTATTTATTACGGTTGATTAAAAATAATAATTTTTATGTTTTTCTACATTTTTGTGGTATGCTGAATTCTGAAAAATAATAAACTTTAAGGATGTATCCCTATTAAACTATCAATACGTTTTTTTTTTATTGCAATAATATAAGAACCAACCTCTGCAATAAACCGCAAATACATTTTGTCCCTTGTTTAAGGTATGTGTAAAATACAAATAGTTACATTTTCGCAAGCCAAGCAAAATACTGAATATATTACGTAGGCTGTGACATCCTAACATCATGTAAACTGCACTGATAGCCTTAGCCTACTCAATATTTAACAGCAAGTGTCTAGTTTAAACTTTACTTTGTAAATCTTCTTGCTCTGTACCTATAGACGATATATTCGTGATCGCCCGTGGCGATAATCTACAATATGCTTGTATTTCACAGTGGTGCGGGGAAGTTTCGGGAAGACGGGGTTTCTCTCTTAACTCTAATCCAAAAATTCTGAAGAAAGATGTTAATCTTGTTACATGACGAACTTTCAAAGTTTAATTAAAGCGAAACGATGTTGCTAACTTTGGAACGTTCATGCTGAAAGCAGTTTATATCGGACTTTCTTAAAGTGAATGTTTTACAACTCCTATTAAATATGTGTGTGTGAGGTCAGGAATATATTTCAGTGGTATATATAGGCCTAATTATTTTTAAATATTTGCTACATTTAATTAAACAAGAAATCTGTGTTTTTTATATATAAAAGATAGCTTGTTTAGTCTTTGTTTAAATGTGTTCATCAAACAGGTCTCTGCAAAACCTTATATGCATTAAATTGTTACTCTTATATATAAATCCAATATGACGTAATAAAACCTGACACATTAATTTAAATATGTACACGATATTTCGTTATCTTTTTTTTGTCGGAAGCAAACTAACTCGGTTTGTCAGTAAGAGGATTTGTTCTTTTACTGTTGCCGATTTTGTTTAGATCAAATAAATACATTCATTTTAAGTTGAAGCAAACATCAATAAAACAACTAAAGTAAAACTGAACGATTTTCAATAGAAAGGTAAACTACTGGTGGATTAAATGAAGTCAAACAGTCATGGAATTAACTGTAACGAGTGTTCAATCTGTGCTCGCAGAACGTTCTCCAATCTGTGAGCAATTATGTTTTGAATGCGTCCTCCAAACCATGTCACATTCAACCCGTCCTTTTAAACCACAATTATATTCGGGTAGTTTTTAAATTATATAAAATTGATTATCTACAGACGTTAATTTTAATTTATATAGATTTCATTAAGAATAATCACGGCTTATAAATTCACAAATTGGTATAATTAGTTTATCTCGTTTCGATAGCTAATTTGTCCACTATCGATTCGAATACTTCATTGACGTGCGGGATGAAGTATTATTCTGATTGGAAAACCGTTGGTGATTATTTGTCCAAGTTTAATTAATTTGTTAAAGTTATGGGCAGTTGATATGTCGTTGAAATTAATAATTTTCCATTTCTGTGTTAGACTCTTGAAACTTGAAATGATGCTTGAATGTTTCCCCTTTTAAATGTGAGACCATATAATTAACTAAAGTAGGCTAATTATTCTTATAGTTTTATGAATGATTTACAACTTTAAATCACAACTAGCTACAAGTAAATTACATGAGTTATACTATTATATCTTTAAAGATGAACAATTAACCAACAGACTCCACTCTACCTGATCACTAGTATATATACTATGCTATTGTAGTATTTACTATACTGTACTATACTCTACTATACACTTGTAAAACTTCTACTTATGTGTGCAACTGCAAAGTTGTCAAGAAAAACACTATTATTTAAGTGAACTTTCAGACAGAACTATATTGTGATTTTGAAATATAATTTCGAATTTTCCTCATTTTTGAATGGTGTTATTCTTGGATACACAAACTTAAATACAATACATGAATAAAGCTACAGAAAGTTTGTAACCATGCCTACGACTTAAGAAAAAATATAATATTTACGTCTTGGATTGTTGTGTGCTTTCTTCCTTTTTATGTTTCTATAAATATAAAATAAGTCAGGTTTCTGCTTAGAATATTTTTTGTTATGAAAAAGAAACTTGAGTAGCCTACACCGTATAAAAAAACCGAATACGTAGGGCCTACAAACAAAATTGGCTTATATTATTTTGGCTTCACAATTACGTTTTTTTTTATTAACCTAAAATATTAAATTTGTGTTATTGTAATACAAAACATTTGATTATAATTATGATTGTGGATGAAACGTATGTTAACTTTAGTGTATTATAACAGAATTTTATGTTATTTTGAAATTTGTTTAATTGAAACAAAAACAAAGTTATTCCTTAAACAAAACCTAATTAAGTACCATAGAACAACTCGGAATCACCACAACTTTTCTTGAACCCTCGCTTGCTGTTGGTTACCAAAAGTTAATATAAAGTTAAAAGCAAGTTATTTTCAATTGGACGTGTTTAGTTTTAATAAGGCCGACCCTATTAGCGATATTACGACGTCGAGCCTCCATATCTTCCTTGTTCCTGGCGGGAATGGCAGAAATCGATATGATAAAGTCCCCCTACCCCCGCATCCCACTCTTTCAATTTAGTTAATTTTATGAATCCACGGCTTACGTGTACTTTATCTGCGCCATTTATTACACGGTTAGTGGTGGCAGCGGAGTAGAGGTTATGGTACGCCTCGTTAGATGCGGCGTGTCAAGTTAAAGCTTTGTTTAGTAGGATGCTGTTTTTTATTTATTTGTTATTGTTTCATTTAAAGACATCTTGAGTATACTGTCTTATCTTAAAATGACACCACTCGTGGTACAAATAAAAACAATTTTGAATACCTGAATTAAAGAAAGAATCGTTTAAGAGGCTTTCTAAACAGCTTACAAAACAAGTTTACTTCTCTACAAAGACTTAAATAAAGTTGCATTAAATGAAGCCCTAATTAATTGGGATTTAATGAATTTTACCGATTAAAAAATATCCTGTAACTTTGAAAATTAGATTTGTTTACTTTAGGTTAAAGTATTTTCTAAAACTATTTCGATGGTCTAATAAAATCACAACCCTTGCAACGTTAAAGCTCTTCGTTATAATACAATATATATCCTACTACTATATATATGTACTAGGCCTACTCATTTTAAATATCATGGTAGCGAATATTATATGTTTTAAAACAATATTTTGGTAGAAATTCTATGCATTATTTTAAAGTTTAATTTAAAATATGTTAATTATGTGCGGTTTATTGGATAAAATTGTGCCTTCGTACATAAAAAGGGAACACATAAAATTAAGTGTATAGGCTGATACGGTACATACATATACACAAAATGGTAATAGTAGAAATAATTTACGATTTTATAGAAACTTCCCTAAAACATTATTCTTGTGGTGAACCCGCCCTATTGGAGTAGAAGTTTAATTAAAATTTTTAGAATAAGAGTGAGCATAAAAATGTACACTACGAAGTTAATTAGAAAAATGTGTTTTCTTCGTTTTAAAAGGTTCATTTGCACGCATCCGTTCGCGTAACCTAAATATTCCCCTATTACCGTATTTAATTTAATTTTATCTACGCCATAAATTGAACTATCCGGTTGGATACGTATAGAACATACATTTGGGACGTTGCCAGCCCTACCAGTAGAATTTGATAAGTGCATTTGTTTACACTGTAATGCCGACATATTTGTTAAAATGTTTCCGTAGGAAATCGAACGATGGTTTCATTTCAATAGGGAATACCATCTGGTGTCGATTGCCCCAATGCCCTCTCTCTATCCATTTACATTTAATTCTTAAAATAAACATTTCAATTTCTGTTATTTTCGTTATATATTTACTAAATTGTGTAAAGGTTTGAGAGCGGAGTTGTTACTGTGGATTAAGTAGTCTAGATGTATATGTTTATTTAAAGAAACATTATGTAAATATTAGCTTATTGGGAACTTTTATCGACTTCAGAAAATATGATACTCTGGGGCTCGCACATCATGTAAATAAAGATGTTTTCAATAAATAATAGAATACAATTAAACAAAATATATTTCTTAAAATAAAACTTAGAACAGAATTTTCACAAAAATACGATAACGGACTAACGCGTTTCAAACACAAAGACACCATCTTCAGTGACAAATAAATTATAACAAACTAAACAAGGTGTCATGCTACATATTTATACAATCTCTCATAGTAGGGCGGGTCTTAGTTTAGAAACAAGGAATAGAGTTAGCAATAACAACATAATAGTGCAAGGTAACCTATAGGTTAAAATAAAGAATAATGAGAATGAGTGGTTAATTTCCAAACATGATAACTTACATGATTACAAAAAGTTTGTAATGCCATAGAAAAAGTATTTGATATCTGAAATGAAATCATAAATAAACCAGAAAAGTGCAAGTTTGATTTCCGTTCCAAGGGTTCCATATTATCTACGATCAAATGGTTTACCAATATATGATAACAACAAAGCATCAACACATTGGAGGAGGTGATGGCTCTAAAACACAATATCACCTATACAGAATGAATGAAAGACATTTGCTACATTTTTTCTCAAACAAATCGGATTCGTTATAATTTTCTCTAATTAGGCTACATGATGAGTAGACCAACCTCTAATATCACTGTTTTTCAAACTCAAAATGTTGTTGGTAAACTATTAAAAATCAAGAAAACCTTCAAAAATTGAGGCGGTAGAATGATTATTTGGGGAAAAATTTCAGGAATCCGAAAAAACTGTTAAAAAACGCTTTTAAAAAGTAATTTTGATATCGTCAAATAAAGGCCTTTCAATTAATTTCCGATATGACAGTATCAAAGATATATCTTTGTTGGGGTAGTTACTCATTTTGACCCCCCCCCCCCCCAATGAGACCTACAGCAACATAGAATGCTGTATAAGTATGCCAAATTTAATATTATGACACCTTCATCCGTTCCTACTGTGACAGACAGACAAACAGGGGCGATCCTATAAAAGCGTCCGGGTTTATAGAGGATGAACTAAATGTCTGGAGACAGCTTAATATCTCAAAATGTATGAGTCTTATGAGATATAAATAAAAGCAATTATTCACAACCATAAAAGAACCACTTTTTGGTGAGTTTGAAATTTTTGTCTGCCATCTTGGATCCGTCATCTGGGAATGAACTTTATTTTTTTTAAATAGGGAAGGTGGTCATATTATAAAATTTTGGATCCGGCTTGCAAATTATTTTTCATTATGAATTTTTTATTGTGTTAGGAAAACAATTCAAACTTTGGACTTACAAAATGTCAATTACATAACAAAATTAAAATCATTTAAAAAAAAACTAAATTGCAAAACGGATGCGTATTGTGACTGTGCTTAAAATGAGACCTTGCAAACAATTTTATAATAAAAAATAAACGAAATGAATGGTTTGAAATTTAACATTGCTCTTATGAGATAAAAATCCAAGTTGGCCGCCACTACAGCAGACCCTTAAGGACAGTTTAAAATAAACAATCTTATTTTTTTCAAATTTAAATCGACATATATTCAGAGTTTCACAGAAAATAGGGTCAGTAGTTGTCGAGAAACCACTCTCGGACGTTCCGATAAACAAGTATTCTAAACACTTCAGAATCCTCCGCCTGTCAGTCCCGCACATATAAAATAGCACTAGCCGGTCTTCCCCCCCCCCCCCCCCCAAGGTTTCAGTTTACATTACGACCGTCATGCTTTTCTTATTACGTAATACGTCAACAGAGTAGTATGTGAACTGTAGCGCGGGAACAAGACGGGTACGCCCACTAGGAACGGGGCTCAATCAGGCGAAATGATGTAGGCAGTGGTTGAAGACACGCTCGGCTAGTTTCGGTCGGGCTCGGACTGAAATGTGTTTTCGTTCATCAACAAATCCTTTTCAGCAGTTCCCTTGGATTTACTTGGCCGTGAAGGTCCTTTCATCGATAAATTGGGCTGATTTGATTATTTGTTTTGGTAGAATACGCTGCTTGTTATTGTAGACTACTAAAATCAATTAAATTTAGTTTGCTAAATGCCTCATGTCTTTATTTGTTCTAATAATCTCGTTACCATTCTCATGTATCGTTATTTACCCTAATGATTGAGTTCATAATCACAAAACTATTTACTAGAAGTACGATCACGAAACTGCTTTATAATCACCATTATTGATTTTGAACCTTTCGTCTTGTTCTCTGAGTGCTAAGCACGCCAACCCGTTGGAACCTTCTATACACATAATCATGTTCTGTTTTTCTTTATAATAAAGGTATATGATTTAATAACCCCAAAGCTAAGATGGTAAAAAACGTTAAATGTTCAAATCAAATTATTTCGGATATTTTATAACAGCAGTTATAATAAAGGTTAAAAGAACCAGCAAGGCTCAGGTCTACACTTTAATAAAAACCTAACCTAAAAGTTAGAAATACAAATAATTGCTATAAAGTTTGAAATCGGCTGTTAATGGAAATATTAGAGCAAACAACTGTTTTATCTGTGATTTTATTCAATAAATGGTAATAACAACCGCTATGGTAATAAATGTAAATAAACATGGTTGGTTTAGTATAAGGAAAAACAAAATAGAAATTGTTACAGTTAAATACTTGATGTTACTCTTGATATTATATTAGTTTAACGCCGAGCAATAAGTTTAAAAAATGGAAACTGATGGGGTTTTATATCAATCTGGTCGCATTACAAAAATGACGGGAAATATTTTACGGTATTGTTTTCCTTATTTGTTTATAGAAAGAAAACATAACATACACATTTTAATAGTCAGAAACCAGCCATAGTACAGAACTTTAAGCAAATGAGTACGAATCGATCAAATACTGCCTATTTTATAATAGGCGAACTCGTGGCACGTGTGCTTTGGTGCAATATATAACACGTGTTTGCATTTACAAAATTCAAAATTACATTTTAAAAACAACATATATTGTAATTCGTGTGAGCAAATACACCTAATATTTGTAAGAAGTTGATTAAATTTTTACATATTAGTATAGCTGCCTACTATTTCACAAGTCAAAATAAATATTAATTCGTACCGCCCGTTTCCAAGCTGAACACAGATTTTATCTCTTTGCAATAATCAATACTAGAATATTCCTTTATCGATATATATGGTAATCGGGTTCCACTCAAATCTAGTCATTTAATAAATGATGATAGTTTTTTTTTAAAGTTTTCAATGAGTCTGGTTTAAGGCAATCCGCCACCTTACTCATACTTTTTCTGTATTTTTAGGAATTAACCTTTAAAATAATTTTTTTACTGTGTAGTACAACTAAAAAGAATGATTTGGGGTGAACATTTTTCCCCGTTTTTTTTTTATGTATTTTTAATCTAAAAAATTTAAATTTTTTTGTCGATTTTGAGTTTTTTAAATGTTGAATAACTTTTTTGTTTATTGACCAATTAGAATGATATTTTAATATTTTGTAGCCTATAATATAAAGAAACTTTTGGGTATGTAAAACCATGTGCTGTTTATAAAAAAAAAGTTATAAGGTTATACTTACAAAAATGTTTTTTTTTATGTCTATAAAAATTATTTAATTTAACATTTTTGAAGGTATATTGCTTTCCATTCCCAAAAATCTTCTAAATATATCCAAGATAAAGTGGTAAAAATTTCAAAGTCCTAGGTCTAATACTTTAGATTTTATTCAAACATAACTATGTGCAAACATGGAAAAGTAAACTGTCGGGAAATGGAGTTCAAAGTTTCAACACTGTTTAAAGCTGTTCCCGTGCCTAATTCATAGGTTTGATGTTATATACAATTATGGTGTATATATAATTTTACTCCAGAAGAAATATTGTCTTATTACATGCATAAAAACATAAAGTTGTATAACAACCAGTAGCTAAACTACTGCTATTGTAAAAACAAAACTACATTTTTTGTTAAAAATTCGCAAAATCACGAATTGCACTACCTACCGTTTTATTTAATTTATTTTAGTATGAAAAAATTATCACAAAGGCCTAAAAATTTAACTAAAAAAAATTGTCAAAAAATTTAAAAAAATGCTGATTTCTGGTGGCGGATCGCCTTAAGGCGAGGGTACATCGACTTGAATAGCCCAGTAACGAGTCTTTTTGACTAAAAGTTAATGACGTTTAATGTAGGTTAGGTATTGATTTGTATATATTTTCCTGCTTTAAACTTGTATGTTATTATTGGATTTTACTGTTTACTTCTTTTAGCTTTCTCAGGTCCACCTAATTCCACAACGAAGTCAACATAGTTTCCATGTGCAAATAGTTGAAATTACTTGGAGTAAATATTACTTCTTAAAAAATTACTGGTTAGACAAACATGTTGATAATTAAATGTTAAAACCATGTTTTTATTAGTTTGTGTCTAATGTTGATTTTATAGGCTTGTATTACAATAAGATCCACACTTACATATTCCACAGAAATATTAGTAATCGTTTTTGTTCATCAAAAGAGGCTTGTATACCCTACGTCGCCTTCATCATCTCTTAGCTTAGTTCTCTTCTGGTTTGGGCCACGAGTATTGCTTCGTAATTATTTAGTTTCTCCAACGTAGGCTAAGGGTGTTAGTACATTAGCAGATATGATAATGATGTATGAATGCAATGTCAAGTAATGAGGCCGATGCATTCCTTAACCTTACCGTCCAATAATAGGCCTAGTGTTTTAATATCTACTAACTCTACAAGGCCACTCTAGGCCTAGGGTTAAACGTCACAGTCGACGAAGAATGACAGAACTGAGCACAAGTTCCGTAGAATCAATTCGTTTTACAGGTTTCATCAATTTACCGTCACAATTTATCTTGGTAAAGATATGAATTATGTACTATGAGTGTTTCAAACTTAATTAGGTTTTCAGTGTTTTAAGTTGGTAAAACTGAAATATAAGCAACGATCGGTTTGTATAACCTGTTTGGTTGTTTCTCTGCGCTAAGAATGAGCATTCAAGTTTAAAGGGCGTCATAAATATGTCACATTTGGGCTAATCTCATCTATTCAACTTTCAATAGTTACTTCTACAACTAATTTTGAAATACTAAATACTTAAAGCATGTACTTTAATTAAAAAACGAAATTAGCCAAATTACTCACAATTTTATCGTTATTCCTTTAGTAGCGTTCAGTTCAATTTTTACACCTTTAAAAAAAGAAAATTATCAAAATAGATTTTTGGATGGTACAGAAAAACTAAGTTCTGTTAAAAGAAAGATAGGGTAGATTCTACATTTGTGAATACATTTTTTACAAGTGTGTTATTAATGATTTTTTTCAATTTCTCATCTCTACAGAACATGCCTTAATGACTATTACTTTAAAAGAAAATCTATCGATAATCTAATCGCAAATAAAAGAATACCAGCTAACCCGTGCGAATATTTCGCAAGTTAGGAGTAGGCCTACACTTACCTGATTTAATAAGTTGATTTAATTCAGATAATTAATTATGTTGAACTATTTACGTTTGTTTATAAATAACAGTTTATAGATTACACTTGCGTATAGAATGTAAACAATCTAACTAACAGCTGTCATGTTAGTTAAACAGATTGTTAATAGATGGCGCCTTTCATTAGGAACCATATGAAGTGTAATATAAAAGTTTATTAACTCAATTTTTGTAACGAAAACATAAATTTTAAGCTGTTTGTCTATTTTTTGTCAATAGCGGGGAACACAAGCTTTAAAATGATGCTTCTATAATTAATTTGGATGAAGAATTTTTTAAGGGAGATATCGCTTAGCGACAAAAAAAACACATTTGAGAAATAATATGAGGATTGGTAAAATAAATGTCCAGTACTGCCAAACAAATACTGTATACTAGACGCATTGTCTTCTGAGATTTCATGTTTTCAGTTTTATACCCACGCCATAAATCCAACAATTTGATTAAACACTCATTTCTCTCTACGGTTCCCTCGTTTTACAAAAACAGTTTTTTGTTCTCAAACGAAATTGCTTATACGACCCCTTTCTACGGTACAGTCGTAATTCTTAATATATGCCAAGCATCTCTTACACTCTCATTGTATATATATTTGTACAAGTGTATATGAATAGAATTTATGATGATGGTTTATATACGTAATTGAAACAAATACCGAGGGGTCAGTGGAACAATGAGCGCATGCGTAACGATAACAAAACAAAAACATATCTAAACTCGTGATGCTGAGTGGAATGCTATTTCAATTGTATTGTTTGTTTTAATATTAACCTCGTTTATTTTTTCCGACAACTTCCGGTTTGTAGAGAGCTTGTCGGACTGCCTAGCGGCGGTTATGTTATTGTTATGTTTTTCAGCTTCGAAAAATGCCAGATAGTAATGTTAGTTAGTTTTATTGTTGAACAACGGCAAATATTAAATTGCTATTTTCTACATTTAACTATGTTTGTTTTATTCTGCTGCTTGTTTGACATAGTTTTGCTACGATCCTGGTTTTTCCGTAAGCCATCTACATAATACCAAGCAAGGCTGAATACCAGTTGACCAGAATGGTAGGAAAGCCGCCGCGCCGCGCTCAGAGTGGACGAGGCTCTTCCCGCAAAGTCACCGCGCCTCTCCACATACCTAGTGACGACCATCTTTAGGAAAACTGTAAACTATATGCAGATTTTGGTTTTTGGAACATTTGTGCCATATTAATTCTTTTTTTTACATCTTTAGTTTTTAAACATTATTGTAGGCTCTGAATAGTTACGAAATAAAATAGATTAGTAGAATTTATTTGCACCTAAGCTTAAAGCTTCGTTCCACTCACAGCGTAAAAACTCGCTTTCCGCTAACCTTGCGGCCTCGGGTTATGGACTGCTTCGCTTTCATCGCAGCGTACAAACTCGCTTTCCGCTAACCTTACGGCCTCGGGTTATGGACTGCTTCGCTTTCATCGCAGCGTACAAACTCGCTTTCCGCTAACCTTGCGGCCTCGGGTTATGGACTGCTTCGCTTTCATCGCAGCGTACAAACTCGCTTTCCTCTAACCTTGCGG
>JAGFPH010000067.1:92700-119023 GCA_018207615.1 Philaenus spumarius
ACTCCGCTTGCCAATTATGTAATCAACGGCGCTATCTTATTTTACTGATTTTACACTTTCTACAGTCCGATAAGTTTAATTAACTGTTTGTATTATTAAATTGGGAATGCAAAATATTACTTGAATGACTGCGATGCATATTTGGAATAACATTGGAAAGCTGAGTATGTTTAACTTTGGCTGGCTGATCATGAAATAATTGGACCGTTAATATAAATAAAAAAGCAAATTGGACTTTTAATGTTACAATCTACTAATTTGTAAAAAATATCTTATTTTCTACAAAAATAATAACATTTTGATTAGCTTGTTTTTTAAAACGTTAAGAATAAATTTTGTGGGATGAAAATATTGGGTTAAATGTTTAGCGGACGATTCCGAAATCTGCAGCAGATCATATTATTTAAGCTACAAAGTTGTATTTTTTTAAATAATTTTTTTTCTATTTAAAATGATTGACTTCAAAAATGCACTTTGACATAAAAACGAATGGACTCTATACCTACAACAGCTGACGACTATGCTAGAGCTGAAATAGAAGGGGTAAGGCTCATTCCAGTGTGTCCGCTGTGTCCGGTGTAATAAAAACTGCCAATAAAAACATTGTTGATACATGTCTTGAATGTGGTTACAACGGAAAACGTCAATCATTGAATTCAACTCTATTTTACACTCCTAGTTCATTATACATAGATCTTAATTCAAAACAGAAATGCAATGAAGATAAACCACTCACAATCAATTAACAGGTCTTTATGTTTGTAAGCCTAAGTTCAAAGCCTGATTGACACGTTGCCTTTTATCCGCGTTACTTATATAAGACGTCACCATGTATCCGCAGTAATAGACAGTTATTGATCTGTGAGTAACATCTATTGTTTAAATTTACTTAAACAAAATTGTGATTGATCTAGCTCTCCGGTACTTTGTTTGTTGACACTGTCAAAATAGTTTATAGAAATCAATGAACCCGATAGTACAGTTAAAGCGAGATCCAAAACAAAGGAATAATATGGACCTTGACACACATATTTATATAACTCTTTCTGACCCTTTACTCATATACGCCTATTAAGATTATAAACAGAAATTTTGTGAACGCTTTTATGAATATTCGTCTAAAGGATAACCACACATAACCCCCCCCCCCTCCAAACACATCGTTTACCCTTATACATTATACATGATTTCAAATAGGACTATTGATAGGGTACAAATATTTCCGAAGACAATTAGCGTAAACAGTGTATAAACTGTATCATAATCTATAGAGGAGGTGCGTCTTGTTATAGACATGTAATTTGAACAGTTATGGACATCTCATTTGAACAGCTATGAACGTGTTGTTTGAACAGTTAAGGTCTTGTCATTTAAACAGTTACGTAGGCCTACCTGTCATTTGATCAGTTATGGACGTGTCATTTGAACAGTTATGTACTTGTCATTTGAACAGTTATGCACTTTTCATTTGATCAGTTATTGATATGTAATTTTAACAATTATGGACATGTCATTTGAACAGTTGTGGACATGCCTTTTGAACAGTTATGGACATGCCATTTAAACAGTTTTGTACTTGTCTGGAACAATTCTGTACTTGTCATTTGAACACAGGTATGTTCTTGTCATTTGGACAGTTATGGACGTGCCATTTGAACAGTTGTGGATTGTAATTTGAACATTTACGGACATGTTATTTGAACATGGACATGTCATTTAAATAGTTATGGGCAGTATTTCTGTCCATATTGTTTTAATTTTTTTGAAATAAGAATCCAAGAGAAGTGTTATTTTTAAATGTGTTTTGTTTATTCTCTGAATCTGCTAATGATTTTAATGTTAAATTTAATCAATTATCTTTAGACTTTCTCATAAACATATTTAAATTATTAAACAGGTTCATTACTGTAGGACTTCATTACTGTAGGTGGGGTAGGAGAGGTGATTTTAAACTAGGAGATTAACTAATAAATATTATTATTAGCTAGAGATAAAACTATTCGATCGATTTCGAACAAATTTGCACCAAACACGTCAATTAGGCCTGTATAGATGCACGGAAAAATGTTTTGAAAATATTTGGAAAACAACCTCCTTTATGGCCAAAAAACACCCAAAAATCAGTTATTATTAGCTAAACGAGAATTTTAGAAAGATGCGGTTTTTGCATATGGTAGGGTAAATTAAAGGCTACAAATAAGCCAAATTTTATCAAAATCGGTAGAGCCGTTTTTTTATTAAAAAATAATAACAGATTTTTTGGGTTTTTTTTTGCCAAAATGGCTGTTGTTTTCAAAAATTTTCAAAACCGTTTTTCGTGCATCTATACAGGCCTACTTGACATGTCTGGTGCAAATTTCTTTGAAATCGATAGAATAGTTTTCGCTCTAGCTTTGTATACATACAGACGTACATTCGTACAGACATACTGACAGACATTTTGTAAAAACCACTTTTTCGGACTCAGGGGTCCCAAAACGGATATTTCCACAAAAATCTCAACATAGAATATTTTTGCTATCACTATACTTTCTCTATACTATAGTATAGTGATAAAGTAAATAAACGGTACCAGGAACTGGCACATACTTTCTCACTAACATATTTAAGTTATTAAACAGATTCACTGTGACTTCATTATTGTAGATGGGGTAGGAAATGTGATTTATTAAAGTAGGAGATTAACTAATAAATATTATTATTATCCAGAGAGAAAACTATTCTATCAATTTCGAACAAATTTGCACAAAACACTTCTATAGGCCTGTATGGATACACAAAAAAAAAAGGTTTTGAAAAACAACCCCCCTTTATGGCCAAAAATCCCCAAAAATCAGTTATTATTATTATTAGCTAAAGAAGAATTTTTAGAAAGATGCGGTTTTTTGCATATGGTAGGATACATTAAAGGCTACAAATATGCCAAATTTTATAAAAATCGTTAGAGCCGTTTTTTATAAAAAAATAATAACTGATTTTTTGGGGGTTTTTTTTTGCCAAAAAGGGGGTGTTTTTCAAAATGTTTCAAAACCTTTTTTGTGCATCTATACAGGCCTACTTGACATGTCTGGTGCAAATTTGTTTTAAAACGATAGAATAGTTTTCGCTCTAGCTTCGTATACGTACAGACATTTTCTAAAAAACACTTTTTTGGACTCAAAGGATCCCAAAACGGATATTTCCACAAAAATCTCAACATCGATTTTTTTTGCGATCACTATACTTTAGTATACTAAAGTATAATATATAGTATACTTTAATACTATAGTATAGTGAGAAAGTAAAAGGGCTGTCTTTTGTAGTTTTCCAGAAGCTTATAATACTTTTGAACTGCTTTGAAAACATATATACATATATTTTAAACTGTTATTATTGAATAGTATATATAGATAATAATAATGTAAAATTGTATCGGTTCTCTTGAATTACGAAAATTTAAGAAATAAATATTCAACTTAGTAACGATCACAAGTTGAAATATGACTACCGTGGAGCTTTGATTGCAATGTTTCTGTTTTTATTCTTAGCATTTAAACTGAAACATTTCTAAATAATAGTTTCCAAATTAATTACACCTCGCACGGATACAGAACAATAAAACTACAAGCAATATCTGTTCGCTAGGAATATTTCTGGCCGGTTTTTGCGTAGCATCGTATAGGATACTATTTTTATTGCCAACATTTATGACTCAAACGTATACCTAGAATCTTGTGTATTTTATTGTACTTTTATGCCTCTTAAATGTCTTCCGCGCATATCAATAAACATTGGAATATTTTTCATGTATAATTTTATACGAATACACACTACGAATGAAATTTTATTGCCGCTAATAACATTACTGTGGAAATATGAAAGTGTATATTGATCGTAATAAATGTTAAAGGTAATAAAAGGTATTTAGGAATTTGTTTTGATTACTTGTGCAGGTTTGTGTTAGTACTTTAATCTAAATTGTAGCCAAGTGTAAATCTTATTAGTAAGGTAAAAAGTTTAGGTTAGGTTTAAGATTTTCTTTGACTGTCCTTTATTATTGTATTTAAAATTAATTAATTAGTCTTACATTATAAGGAAACTTAATGATAGATATATACATATGTTAGAGTGATTGTACCTAAAGCCTAGTCCACACTTGCAAACAAGAAACATTGTTTGCAAACAGTTTGCCAGTTGTTTTCGTGTTTCTCATTTGTTTGCCGGATGTTTGCTGAATGTTTTAAAAATGTTTGCAAACAGTTCGCAAACAGTTTGGAAACATCCAGCAAACATCCTGCAAACAAATGAGAAACATTTTAACTTGTTTCAGCAAACAAAAAACACTGTTTTCTGTTTCCCAAACCAAATGGAAAACACGCAAACATTTTAGACAAACAAAGTATTGAAAAATAAATAAATTTATGCCTACAGCTCCGATTTGGATGCAGTTTTCTGCATCGTGTTCGTAAAAATACCAGGAACAAAGTCTCCATACGACCAGTTTCGGGAGAAAGCGGAAATGCATCGCAAGTGCATAAAGTGCATTTAAAAGTGCATAATTTTTTGATACCTCTGAAAATGGTTGAAAAGCCGTGAAAATCGGTACTCGGAGGTTTTTGGGGGCGCTGATCTCATTTCTGACCATGCAAAATGCGGCGTGCACCGGGGGGTTTCTCTGGGGGGCAAAATTTGTGAAGTTGCGACAGAGACTTGAGAATTTCGTCTTGGGGGTTTTTGTGGACGCTGATTTCATTCTGACTATGCGAAATGCCCCCAGTGCACCGGGTGGGGGAGCAAAATTTGTAAAGTTGCGACAGAGACTTGAAAATTCCCTCTGGGGGTTTTTTGGGGACACTGATTTCATTTCTGACCATGCAAAATGCCCCCAGTGCACGGGGGGGGGGGGGGGGAGAGGAGGGAGGGAGATCAATGTGCATACTATTTTATAAAAGGAGAATTTTAATTCTCATAGGAGAAACTTGTATTTAAAAGAAATAATTTTTATATCTTGTTAAATAAATATCCACATTGTAAATCAAAAGTAGTCGGTTATTTATTGAATTGTTAATAAAATAGTGTAATATTAGTTCCTTTATAACATAGACACCATTATTTATGAATGTTCACTATGTTTTCCACAATATTTTTAAATGTTTAAACACTGAATTTTGGGCAACCAATTGATTTGTAACTAGTCAGAATTGAAATCAGCGACCCAAAAAAAATGCGAGAGGAATTTTTCAATTCTATTTCGCAACTTCACAAATTTTCCACCATCGCCCTCCAAAGAATTGTTTAGATAATATAGTCACTACAATCAAATAGATTAAAATAGGGTAGTTTAATACAATAAAATTAAATTGCTCAAATAAGGCTTATTCAAGTGTGGACACTAGAATAAACCTTATCATTCTTTGGTATTAAAATGGTAAACACAAACGCAAACATTTCCCCGTCAATCTGATATGTAGCACGTGTGTCACCACTTGCCAAATATCTTAAAGTTACAGCTAGTCGAATAGCAGCAGAAATGGGGAATCTGTACCGTGTACATTTTTTAAATCTTTGGACCTACAAGGCTCAGCAAAATCTAAAAATCGGTCGGAGTCATCCTAGTAAAGTTTTTGAAACCTGCACCATCTTCAAGCTTTAAATCAGACAGTAAGTTTTGACCGTAATACGGACCTTCTTCAAGAAATCTGCGAGTCAACCATCGTCTTCTCCTGGGTAAGCTAACCTCATTGTGTAGAATTAAATATAAACTAGCACAAGCTAGAACAACTTCTTCTTCAGTCAACATCTTGAGAAACACTGCCTAGCTAGTGTGGACACAAAACAATGACAAACATTTGTTTGCGAACAATTTGAAAACTGTGGACAAACATTAAACAAGAAACTTTTTGCAAACAGTTTATTGTTTCTTGTTTGCAATTGTGGACTAGGCTTAAGGTTTGCAGAAGGTCAGGAATGCAAAACAAATGGTAACGAATCATTTTTTAATGAGAGTGGAAAAGTGTTTAGGGTTTGACTTTACTAATAAATCTATAAAGTGCCAGTTTTATTCGCGAGTCAAGGGTTCCGTATCGCCAGCCTACGACTTATATACAATCTCATCTGAGCAACGCAATATAGTGCTGGGTACCCAAACACTGCATGTATGAAAAATCTATTACTTCCACACAAAATATTGGATATGTTGTAAAGTATACGAGCAGCTCTATACTTCTAACACCAAAATGTTTCTAAAATTGTCTTTGGATTACTTTTGGAAAGAAGGAGTATAGGTTCTATAACCAAATTTTCGGCAAAGACCAACCAATATGTAGGCCTACAAACTCATTTAACAACCATTTTGTATTTTTTTTCAAACGATACGGTACGGTACCTCTTGCGACAGTACCATTCAATATTTTTTCAGTTTTAATTATTGGAATTTAAGCAGATTCCTTTATTTTTCCTGCAAATTTTGACTGTAGCATGCATACAGACTGACAAACAAGTTCAATAAATATTATGTTTTTATTTTAAAGGTACCGAGTATCTAAAATTACCTAGAGAGGGCACTTTACATTCCAGAGTTGTGTATGTATATTTCTTTTTGTTTGTCGAACTGTAGACAGAAGTAATATTAAAAGCGTAACCTAATAATCTTGCATACCGTATTACGTTCCAGACAAGCATTTGTTTCTTTATGTACATAAATGAGTTTCTGAGAGTGTTTGCACTTATGATTACTTATTAAAGGATCTCTATGAAATTAAAATACCCTTTAGAAAATACACATAATACAAGTACAGTATCGTGTTTAATTATAACTTTTAACTAGGTAGTTGCTTAACTAGAGTTGCTCATTCTGCATTCCTACGCTATCCACTTAAGTGTGAAATCTGTAACTATAACTTACATTAAAAGTTTATCTTATACATTTGTCATTCCGTTCAGTCAAACGCTCGATACTGTATATGGGCAAATTGTGCTACAAGTAATTAGCATGAAAATTCAAAATGCTGTAAAGCTTCTATTTCGAAAGGAAACTTTGGATGAGATTATTTTAAGCAGGAAAACAAAACTGTTGTTTCTTCTTGTAATAGGCCTATTTAAGCCTGTAAGTTACACAGATTTAATGAATTCCCATTTCTGAAAATAAACAAAACATTGCTTAAACTGAATAATTGGGCATTATTTTACATTAAGAGTTTACTTGTACTGACACTAATTTGGATTAATTTTATACTTATCCGTATTATATTAGTCAGTTATAGATTTAAATGAACAGTTAAGTAGTAGAGTACATCACAGATCATCAAAAAATTACGAGAATACAAAGCACAGTAACGGGTTATTTAAAAACAAATAAATATTACGTATTAACCCTCCGGTGCACGCGCCGTGGACTGTCAGTCCGCACTTTCGTACTGTTTTGTGTCAGTCATGAACACAACAATGAGTTCAGCAGTCCCCCACTACCCCAGTGCAAAATTTGGTAAAGTCGGCTTGTTGTTTGTAAGCACGTTAAGTCTTTTACGGAGTCACACTACCCGTGCTTAGACAAGGTTGACGAGATAAACGTAACTACGATGTTGTTAGAGTAACCCGACGATGGTCAGTAGTTAAATTTTTCTCTTTCCTAAACGTACTTGGAATCAATGCGTACGTCTTTCTTCACAATCAAGAGGAAATATTTAAGGGGCTCACACACGATTAGTTTAACTGCACAGTTTGTCACATGTCTGAGCGATAAACCAAAGAAACTGCGCAGTTCTGGCAGAGTTTTACAAAGGCTTTTGGCCTGCTCTACTTTGCTCCGATAAACTGCGCAGTTAGCTTAGTTAATTGAACAGTTTGCACAGTTGTAAAAAATATACACGCACAGTAGACTGTGACTTTACTGCACGAAACACTGAGAGAACTGAGGAGAACACTGAAGTAGCCCACACATCACACAGTTTACACAACTGTGCAGTTTTATTTGCACAGATAAACTGCTCAGTAAACTGATCGTGTGTGAGCCCTTTGGGGTAGAAGTACAATACTGTATGTGTAAAAGTGTTTCAGAGCACTGTTATAATGATACTGGTTTTGCACACGAAAATACACAACGCACACACACAACACTTTAATAGGGATAGAACTTGAAATTATTGATTGTGGACTAACAGTCCGCACGCGTTAACTGTTGTTTCACTAACCGAGCGTGTATTGTAGGGTTAAACTAATTTTTATCCTTATTTGAAGAAAAATATGAATTATCTTTTACAAATACGAACAACAGTTTTATTTCTGGTTCTGTAAAATGGGTTTATTGCATTTAGATAAGCTTTATTATTTTACTTATTTCTGGATGAAATAAATTTTTTCAGGCAGTTTGTAAAATGTGGATTTATATATTTAACGTGTTGACATCATACAGAACGAAATTATTACAGTAGAAAATAATTTGGTAGGTACAAGAAATATGTGCGTTTACTTGGTATTTTTATCTTAACTTTATTCATAACTGAGGATATTTGAATGAAGTTTAGATTTGTAATTTCATTAAAAAACTTTTTTTTCAAAAATAATAATTATTAATTGATGTGTTTATGGTATTCGATGAATTTCATTAAAATGAATGATGCATTTATCTTGAAAGTCAGTTTTTTACTTTTGTATTTACTAAAATCAGAAGTGACCTTCCTAAAGGGGAGAGATAGGCTTATTAAATATTTAACGAACCGTGTCAAAACACAATTGGCTTATGCTTTGACTGCCTTTGTTGTGTTTAATTACATTTTTTCACTACATTAGCAACAGCTGAAAGGTTATGTAATGATATTAAACTGTCTTGCAGATGTTCTTCAACGTTTGAGAAAGCAGTGCATTTATATAAAAAGGAAATATTATAAATTGTAGTATAGGCCGGGTTTTTACTTAAGCGAATCAGATGTTTTACTTATTATTTTGAAATTAATGCTATGCTGCATCAGGATCTAAATTTATAAGGAAATTTTTAGCACGTTTTCTGTGATTTAGTTTGTTAATTTATTTTAAAACTAAATTAAAAAGGGAGAGTTTTAAATGTTTGTAAAGTTTAGGCTTACTATCATTATTTTTTATAACATAAATAATTAGGAAATTTTTATTTTTAGCACGTTTTTTGTGATTTAGTTTGTTAATTTATTTTAAAACTAAATTAAAAAGGGAGAGTTTTAAATGTTTGTAAAGTTTAGGCTTACTATCATTATTTTTTATAACATAAATAATTACGGACATTATACGTTTTATTTTCAAACATTAAAGAAACAAAAACTTTCGTTTGCGCGAGCTCTTGATGGAACTAAGATTTGAATTATTGTTATATGCTTTAAACAAAATGCTAGTCCACTGAAAAATGTTACTACTTGACCTATTATATCCATTTCCCTCAAGCAAAATGTTATGCTTTATTTAAAATTAATTTGAAAAATTTAAGGAAAACGTAAAATTTTACTTGAAGTAAACTAATTTGAAAACCTATAATATTTGTGTTAATAATATGACGATATATTTTTTTTTAGTAAATTAAACGGAAGGAAAATACATATTTAAATATCATGCACACTAAGGAAAATACATATTTAAATATCATGCACACTAATATTACTATTTAACCTATGTTTGCCTTACACTTGATGCAATTAGTTAAGGTTAACTTCGACGAAATATTAAATCATTTGTTAAATAAGATCAAATCATATCCGATTATGATATCAGACGTCAGCAGTAGGTAATAAATGACGACGCGCCACGCGCATGCGAACTTCAATCGTGTTTTAGTTAAGCTATCAATTTTCAGTTCCGATTTGTGACCTTAGTTGACAGAATCTTTTGTTCTGTTCAAACAGCCTGACAGCTGACGCAACTCAAAGGGGTAAAGCAATAAGTATTTACCAATATAAATGTGGCGAAAAACATTTGTGTTCAAAAGCCTACAAAACAAGATGTAATCAATTCTAAAATATATTATCTGCGAACAATGAAGTTTTACCTTTATTTAATCTTATATTACGCAGTTTTAGACCTAGTTTTACACTTCCTTAATCCTTGACTAACTACTAAAATTAAGCAGAATTCAATAAATAATTTTGTTTAACAACTTTGAAATTATACTAACTATTACTGAATAATAAGCACATCATGTGCCTTCTATTCGTATTTATACAAATTTAGTAAAGCTGTAAACTGTGTGTGTTTGTTTTTTTATAATATCAGAAAGTACTGTAACCTATTCGAAAAATCTTTCACTGGTGGATAGTTGGATAGTATAACCTTTCCCGAGTAAAACATTGATTTTAAAGTTCTAAATTAAACATGTCTGTCAAAGACTCGTTTAAATACTATTTAACTCCAAAAACATATATATTGATCGTGCCAAGGCCTCACCTAAAATAGTGAAGACAAGTTGAATCTGTTGCCTTATCAGCTGTCTTATCTGTTATTGTGTACAAATGGTTGTTATGGTAATAAATATCACAATATTTAGAAATAGGTTTACGTAAATCGTAGTTAAACATTTATTAAATCATAAAGTTCAATGGTAATTTAAATTTTTTTGTTTGTTGTGTGCAATATTCTTTGAGGCAATATGTATAAGATGTTTAAGTAGAAAATATTTTAAATTATCATTCTTCTTGAAATGTAGCTTATAAGTCAGTAATCAAGTCCCATAAAAGAGAGTACAAACATACGTAACAAAAGCGTATAGGGCATGCGCAAGGCTGTATTGTTTGATTTATTCGATAACATCTAACAGCTGATTTCGCCCATCAGCTGTAGTACTTAACAACTACGAGTATTTGAACCGTTGTGGTTACGTATACACATTTTAGGCTACATTTTGTGTTGTTATTGTAGGAATATTAATGTTATCTAATGTTATTAGGCCTAAATCTAATTATTATGACGTGGCATATCTGCTTCCTGAAATTTATAGTTTTGGGCTATTGGTCTGAATTATTGTTTATTTTAATGTACAAATTAAATATAAACCTACTGACGATGAAAACTTGAATGAACTTAAAAGTTCACAATAAATAGTTTTGCCGGAATTACTGTATTTGATATATTTGGAGTTAAAATCGTTGATAAGTAGGTTTATGATTTAAATTTTTTGATCTTTTGTTTTGTTTTCCAAAATTTATTGCATGTCTTTAAGTAACATTTTTAATGTGATACTTTTACGACAGACAAAAAAATTTAGTTTTCCTGATGTGTATCAAACTAATCTGCCCATGATTTTCGCTAATGATATAAATTGAAAATAAATATAACTATATACTTGGTAATTTTACTGCGTAAGACTAATCAGCAAGACGTTATTTCTATGGCCTTGTAGTGTTTGCAACAGATAGAATATTCTAGAACTTAAAGCAATTCGCATGTTATACCTTTTCCTTTTCCGCCTAGTCTATCTTTGTTGTAACGGTGTTGTGAACCAGTCAATGTACTTGAGCAATGTAAACGCGGCGCGCTATTCAAGTACAACTTAAATTAAAGGTTCAAATTGAATACAGCTTTCAAGTGGAAATTAACATGTTTCGTTTTTACTTGAATGCATTTGATTTACACTCGCTGGGTACTTGAACGTCCTCGATTGGTGTAAAATGATCGTTTCAAGTATAAAACATTGTGAGGCCAGTTTGCAAAATGATACGTGTCACTTAATTTCGCGATTTAAGCTCTGCAAGCCTACGTCAAATTGAATCGATTTATCACAAGAGCAATGTTAAACGTTTACCTAAGTTTGTGCGAAAACTATTTAAAGTATAATATTACTAGAGCAGACCATTTCGTGACTACCTAATGCATACTGGTAGTATGTCCATTTGCGCGTTTTTATTTCGGTGTAGCCTAATGAAGCTTAGGTCAGGGAATCCGTCAGATAATAGGGAACATGAAATAAATTTTGTAAATATTGCAGATTACTAGCTCAAGCAAAATGACAGATTAAGAATAAACATCCATTGCATATTATAGGTTTTATTAAAATATTTTCATAATTAAAAGTCACTTTTAATCATAAATATATATTAGTTCTCAAAGGTATTTGTGGCAACGCCATATCACCCTTAATTCTTCGTCTAAATTAATGATTCAAATATCATTTGAAAGCTTGTGTTCCTTTGCTATTGACAACAAAAGACAAATATTGTAAAATTTATGTTTTCGTTAAAAAAATGAATTAAAACAACTTTCATTTGAAAGTTTATATGATTCCCAATGAAATGTTCAGCAGAGCCTCAATCAAACACAACATTTTCATCCGACAAAATACTCTACAAAATCTCAAATGATATTTATTATCCTACATATTGATGTGCGCAAACAAATAAGTATACAGTGCATCTTTGTTTTGCTAATGTAACGGACCTGGTTTATTACCGAAAGTTGTTATCGATTCGGTAAACAACAAGCCAACATATTGTTATAAGTTACCTCAGGTCGCCGAGGTTAACCTGTTTCTTGAGCACTTTATGCGACATGTTTTATGCGCATTCGAAGTGTTACGGCACGGCAAACAAGTGCTAAACGGACACATTTATAAGTGCAATAAGTTGCACGTCTCTCTTCCAGTCTGCTATTTTAATGGTTTGTGAACCGTGTTTGTCTTTGTAAACAAGATTTTAAAACTAAAGTAAAAGAATAAGAAAGTTCACAATTAGTTAAAGTAGTTTTAAATTAAAATAAAAACTTGTAAAAGTTCGTTTAGCAGTTACTTCATTCGTTACTTTCACTTTTTAACGACAAAAAAGGACGTAGAGCTTGGCCTTTTAACTCAAATTTGTTGTTTTTTTACTAGGTTCCAAATATTTGGTAAAGTTTGACAAACTAATTCAAACGTCCTTTATTGTATATGCTTCCTACATTATAAATACTGTAGAAACCATGCCATCAAATTTTATTTAGTTTTCTCTTGAATATTTTTTTATTCAGTTATATATTTTAACGTAAATTTTTTTGTAAAATGTTTTAAATATGGTTTTGTTAAACACGTGAATAAAACTGTGATACGTGGTACGGCTAATTGTATTGGCTAATTGTATTCTCAGTAAAAATTGTATTGGCTAATATATTTCACGTTTATTAAATTTGTTTCTTAACATTGCTCGTATCCAGCAATTTTTTATCACTAGAAAAATGGATTTACTGTAAATGTTTGACCCAGAAGATAAGCTTAAATTTGGCAAAAATTTGCTTCTTAAGTCTTCTTGTCAAACAATAATTTTAGTCGTTAAATTTTTCTCTTTGATTTTATACCAGCTTAACTTTCTTGATGATCGATTTCGTCAATAGTAAAATTCAGTAGTTTCAGAGTAAAGGCTTTTGTAGATTTTTAATGAATCGTTTCTAACTATATTTCCCGCCAGAACGATAAGTTTATTTTGGCTCGGGAACTAAACTAGGCTCCATTTCCTTTATTCATAAAGTTAAGATTTAATTACATTGTTACAGCCGGAAAAGCTTTAATGTATTACTATTAACTTATAATCTAGAATTATGTAAAAATTGTAAATATTTATAGGCCTACAAATTACACAAAGGACAAGTGTTAGTTGACATCTAATTAAAATGAAACTTTTTAAAATCGTATTACGCTTTAGATATTATAATAGGGTGCTCCACCTCCTGATAGCTTCGCTCACCAACCCCCTCTAAACACTTAAAGAATTATTATGAGAAAAATGTAAAATTTTAAAGTTGTTTTTGAGCGTAGGAAAAAAGGCAAGTGAATAATAATTTTTTTTTTTTTTGTTAAGAGTACTTGTTACATGACACCCTTTAGACAGTGAAAGAATTGAAGTTGGTTTTATTTGTCACTTAAGAATAAAATTATTAAATTTCAGTTATTTAGATTGTATGAAGTTAGTGTAATTATAATTTATTGGTATCTACCCCATTTTAAATCCTTAGACTGTAGTAAACGCATTATATATACACTTCTGTCAATAATATGGAAAAACTGTGACTTTTTTTAGAGAAATTGTTCGAGTAATTTTTGAGTCTATTAACTACATATACAAACATCTATTTATGTATATAAGGTAGGCCTACTATCACACTTTATACTAAAAATGGTAATTTATGTCGAAAAGATGAGTAAACTGACTCAAGTGCCTTTTGTTATGAAGGTTGACTAAACTGTTAAAAATTCTTCTAAATAATAGTTACCATACAATGGCATGTCAATTCTGCGACCGTATAGCCATGTCAACTAAATAACAACTTGAGGTACAATTTGTTGCAGGTCTTATTCATTCTCTTTGACATCTAATATTGGCAAACAAATAATTTTAAAATTCAAAATGTCTAAAAGACGTTGTCTATTTCATCCAGCTGAAGTCAACACCTCGTAAATAATACAATTGTTACCGGATTGCGGTTTTAATTCCACTGCCATAATTTTAATGGATCAAACATTTGTCTTTCGCCTTCTAAATAAGGCTTTATTTTTCCCCGTTCTAAAACCACTGTGTAATATTCCTTTAACACTATACGCTTTTAGCTTTTATTAAGAGGAACGAAAACCGCCAAAACTGCCGATAAAGTTATAAAATGCTTTCAATATCCAATATAATCGCGGTATACAATATCGATTTGTCTAATACAGTCTTTGTATACTTTGAAACAGTGTTTATTCTCGACGGTTAAACTTCAAACTCGTTATTGAAGACAATAAAACCGTCTATTTATGGAGAAACTATTTTGCATAAAATAACTGGAGGGGGGTACAAGTTGGAATTGTTTTTGCTAACAAACTTTGTATCAAATTGTATTTACTCGGGCGGTTTAGTTTTTATATAAATGAAATTATTTCTCTTCCTGCTACTTAATATTACACCGACTAACTTAAAGAGTTTCGTTGTTCATCAAACATCGGCCAAATGGAGGGAGTAATTAAGTATTATCTCCCCCTCCCTCTCTCTCCCGCCGTGACGTATCCTCTTATGAGCGGGAGTATCTTAGCGATAAGTTTCGCAATGCGACAATGTTTTCTGAAAAATAGCAATACATTAAGCGAAAGTGCGAAGTATTATATGTAATAGCATTTACATGTAGTAGACAGCCCCCTGAGGCTAAGTCTTAATCGGTTCGCTTTTGTGCCACCCCCATCCCATGTAACTCATTGGGAGAAACTGTTAACCTTCCGTGGCTTACGGCCAGTATGGGAATTCGGCTAAGTGCTACCCGACTTCGTACTTTTATTTATATTATTGTGTTTTGTTTTGATATAACTGAGACTTTCTGTAAATGTAGAGTCAAGTTTGAAGGGATTTGAACATAACCACAAATATAATTTAAGTGTAGCATACGGTATTATTTTTAATTCACCATATTATTTTGAATTACTTCGTTTGTACATATAGTTTGATACTATTTTTAAGTTTTAATATTTAAACTTTAAATTTAATGCTTCAATTCCTAAGCAATTGTTAAATTAATTAACTAAATTTCAAGATCCGGGTTTAAGTGTTAAGATTAAAGTAGATAATGATTCTTGTAATGAATTAGTTTACGAAAATCCGCTAAAAGCAGCAAACCATTCAAGTGACACAAAGTCGGACAAAACTCGAATTACTACAGCTCCCTTAAAGGTCTATGTTAAACGCGTTACAAGAATACCGGAGTTAGTAGTAATGACCAGAAAACAGTTCGATTGTGGATATCATTTCGTTTTTTAAATTAGTTTTTAACCAAATTTGTTCCTTGACTTAACTCAAAATCAAAGTTTGCGATTTAAAAAAAATGTTCTTTCAAATAAAAGTAATTTCAATAAATTTTTTCGCAGAGTTTACTAGAAAAATAATATATCCGTTAATTTTGAATGTGTGAGAGAAAGTTGTGTTTAATACTCACATACATTGTCAAGCAAGCGCATTTCAGTACGTTTGTAACCCTCTACACTCAATTCCACGTTTACCGTGCGTACAGGTCTTTCGGGAGATAGTCATACCTACTACCATTACTGGGAACTTAACGTTTACTATCATGCGGGTTGCGTCAACTGTCCGAGCGTTGAGTGGGAGTTGATGTTTTTTGGACGGTTAGTATCACTGAGACTGCCGTTTGGATAACATGACTTATGGGCGCTCCGTACTGCACGGTGCATGTGAAATCGAGTGTAGTTTCCGCCATTAAGAAGCTGCTGAATATGTGCTAGCGTAAGAATGAAACGCACACAAACTCAATGCTAATAGTGTACAGCCCTGCCAGTTGGAGAGCTGGGGTCAACTCAGAAATATTATTTCACTTCTGCCGAGCCGTGACTGGTAGAGCTGTGACGTATAAAGCCAAAGATCCTGGGTTCAAATCCCGACTCTGGCCATATTTTTTTTTACTTGGAATTAAGGTAATCAATATTGTTTGTTGTATATAAGTTAGAAAGCTCGTTTGACTAAAGAGCTGGGAAAATAATTATAGGCTAATTACGAACACTAACTTACGAAAAAACTTGAAACAAACTATTAATAATTTGATACTTATACTTTGAAATTACTTATGTACTTTTCGTCTGATATTAATAGAGATGATTTTAAAACAAGTTGTAAATGTGATAAAGTAATGTCAAAAGTCAACAACTATTCTTTTCATAACAGCACAATAAACAGTAGCCAATATTTATTTTAAGTAGTTCTTGTTATAGTTTATTATTATTCTTTTTTGTGGTAAATTTTGGTTGTAATATAGTAGACTATTAATAATACAAATTTTGAAATGTACTACTACTATGTTGTTTTTCCTTCTGAATATACACCAGCCAAATATATAAAATTATAAAAAGTAGATGAAATCTGACTCATTATACAAAAAAGTATTATTTTTAATTATATAGTATTAGTGTTGGGTGTAACATTTATGAATACCGGAAATTAGTTGTGTTTAAGTTATTTTGTTAAATAAACTTACATATAATAAGCATCTATGCAATTTATAATTTGAGAAGTCTTTACTCAAACACTACTGTCTGATTTCATAACACGAGGCTATAAATGTTTTCAAAATATTTCATATGATAATTAAAATCAACTGTTGGGGAAAATGGTACTTAGGATTAATATATTTTAAGAACTATGTAATTTGATCAAGCTAAACACTTCTAATTAAGTAAAGGTCAAGAAATATGTCAGTTCAAATCTTATCTTAACCAAAGGAAACTTGACCACTCACTACATCCCCCCCGAGATAACGCGGTTAGATCATATCCTGGAAACAACGTCAAATCCACAAAGTATATAATTTGGTCGGGTAAGTACAACTATGTGAAATTTAAGTATTTTAAAATATGGTTTAAACTTGGGGGGGGGGGGAATATTGAAATTTTCCCCAAATAATTTCAAAGAATAGTTTAGTTTTATAAATAGTAATAAAACGGTTACTTTCATACATATTATACGAAAATACAGATGAGCTGATGGAAGATTCTCAGTTTTGGTACTTAAATCAGCTGTTACTCTCTCATATAGGCTATTTCTCAGTAGAATTTCCAATGACGGCTGATTTCATAATTAAAAATAATATGTGTCTTTAATGAATACTTAAGGCCATTAAAAACTTATTTTTACTCTTTTCACATCGTAAACTTAATAATTTGATTTAGACATTCAATATTAGCTTTTGAGGTTATGATTACACCTGTTACCTTTATTACAAGGAAATGACAAAACAAAATTGTGTGTAATGTTATAAGGTACACTAAGGTTACACACTAAGAGTCTAAATAAATCAGCTGTTAGTTCTTTGATTTAGACGTTAAATATTACAATAAAGTGCAATACCTTTTATTTTCCGTCAGTGAACCTCTTATGTAGATGAACCTCTTTGACGCGTTTCGAGATATTTATCTCATCATCAGAAAATCCCTCTATGCATGGAGGTCGTCAAAACGTTTAATACACAGACACAGACACTTTTTTTTTAATGTGTTGTGTGTTATGTGTTTGTGTCAGTGTATTTAACGTTTTTTGATGACCTCCATACATACAGGTATTTCCTGAGAATGAAGTTTTTTTGACGGAAAATAAAAGGTTTTGCACTTTATTATTTACATTAGTGACCTGAATACTAAAAAAATAAATAAATTATTAAATATTAACTTTTGAGGTAATGTTTAAACCTGTTATTTTTTTTAAATGAAATGACAAAACAAAATTGTGTGTAATGTTAAAGTAAGAAATTGGAAATAAATCAGCTGTTAATTCTTTGATTTAAATAAATTTAGTACATTACCACACATTTTTACTGATAGTGTAAGTTATTTTCCGTTACAATCTTTGTATTAACAGCATATTATTTTGCCCGAAATTTGTTTTGGTGGCTCAGAGGCCACCGCTAGTATTAATACCAAACGCAATCGGTGATAATTATTGATGACTTGTTTATCAATGCGGTTTGTTCTATTGTGGCGTATTAAAATAACGTGTTTGAAATTTGAAAAAATGTTTTCGGATATTCAAAAGAATCGATTAGAATAATCCTTGTCCACCAACTGTTTAATATTAACATCCTCATCAGTGTATGTTTCATTAAATTCACATTATCAGCTGTTGTGATGAGTTAATTCGATTGGCGACGCGACGGTTACATATTGTAATACCTTATCTAGCGACACGTTTGGCGTCTCGACAATCAAACACTGACTAGGCTAATGCTCCGAGATATTTAAACTTATTCTGGTCTTTAAGTCTTACAACTTGTTTTGTAATCTGGTATTAGGCTTATCGTATTACAACTGGTAATCCCTCCCGCCACGTCCAGCTCTTCACCGTTCATATGTTTTTAGAAATATTTATAACACATTACTGGTTGTAAAAAACTTTACTAAAACTGTTATACAATTTAAATATAATTTAAAGAATTGTATAATATTTAATGCGTATTTTATCAATGCAATTTGAAAACTGGCTAATGCAAGCATCGAAATTCCTTTTGACTATAATTAAAACCCAAACAGCAATGTCAGCATTGACGGTTAGACAGAAGGTCGTTGTAGGGTATTTGACCCTAACCATCAAAAAGTAATAATTAAAAGATAAACATTTGAACATAATCTGTTGACTCGAGAAATTATTCTTTTATTGTGCTATTAAGAGATACAGTTTTATTAGGATGTGTAATAGTGTTTTAACTAACTTATTTCTGACTGCAATTTATAATCTAATGAATATTTTACTTTTATTTTATAATTTCCATGTTTAGTTTTATATTATACTGACTTTTATGAATGGATTATAAACGAATAATGTAACTTCTGCATTAATAAAAGGAAAACCTGTAAAACCATGATGGCCGACTATCCGCAGTGGTTGTTAAACTGATTATTATGGGCGGTGAATGGCCAGTGTGGAGGCATCCAACATGAATCAAGGCAGAAAACAATACGGGTATGTTTGCCGGGGGCGCGTTGTCCCAGGGGAGGCTGGTGTGTCCCCCGTCCCCCGCCATTGCTATTGTTCTCTTGCAGACTCACATTTATCATAATTTTTTATCATTATAAACAAAAAGCCTTTCTTCTCGTAAATAAAATTATGATTTATAAAATAAACAATGATTTTATAACAATAACAACAAATAAACAATAACAATTGTACAGAACTCTGTTGTGAAAGATTATTTCAATACGGATTTGTGTGTTGAAATGTGTTTAAAACTAATTATGATTGTATATTTATTTCATTATGATTTGTTTCTGTATCTTTCTTTTTTTCAATAACTTAGCTAAACTGAACTAGCTATTGTCTTTCCAGAAAATATATTATTTATACTTAAAATATACTTAAGTAATATCATTTAATATCAACTGAAGTTTCAAATGTAAATGTGATTGTTTTTGTTTTGCAGGTAAGCTGCCTATTTTCTTCGTGCCTGACTTAGTCTTATTGCAACGTTTTTGAAAAAAGCTTCTTTTGAAAAATATCACAACAACGTGTAAGCTCTGATAAATTTACTCCAATAATTGGTAAGTTCCTTAATTAGATAAATTAATTAACATATAGACTAGTAATTTCTTTTTATACATATCTCGTATATTTTGAAAGTAATTTATTTATACATGGTGTACAAAAAGTCCCGCACTGGTTTAATATTTCGTATACAAAGAAAATTTGAATTTAGATGTGATTGAGGATCCTACTCTATGTAAAAATACTATTTTATTCAGATTTCAAAAAATTTATCCGCCATCTTGAATCCGCCATTTTGAATGTAACTTTGTTTTTTTTTTAATTGGAAGGTGGTCATGTGATACATCATTTCGATGTACAATTTCAAGTGAAAACCAACGGTGAAATTTTCACATCAATATCTTTAACCGATTAAAAATGGCGGCCAAAAAACAACGAATCGTGTTTATGATTTTGCCCCACAAACAACGATATTTGGTTGAACCACTCGAAATCAATTTTTTTAAATGAAAATGGCTCTAACTCAAATTTTTTAAATATTCCCAAATATCGTTGTGTTGCATATTGCTTGAAAGCTTATTGAATTCTAAATCCAAAAAGAATGATAATTATAAGGGGGAAAAATAGTACAGCAAAATGGGCCAAAATCGGAAAACAAGATTTAATTTTCTTTGCCGCCATTTTTAATTGGTTAAAGATATGGATGTGCAAATTTCACCGTTTGTTTTCTCTTGAAATTCTACATCGAAATGATGTATCACATGACCACCTTCCCATTTAAAAAAACGAAGTTACATTCAAAATGGCGGATCAAAGATGGTGGATAAATTTTTGAAATCTTAATAAAATAGTATTATTACATAGAATTTTCATTGTATACGAAATATTAAAACAGTGTGGGACTTTTTGTACGCCCTGTATATATTGGCCTGCTGGTTTTAAAACAAATTGAACTCATATTTTTATATATGTGCCTAAAATTAGACCGATGAAGACAGTGCCAGAAATCAAGTAGGCTCGATCGTGCTGCCTGCGCCACTGTTTTGGAAGTTCGACCATAGAAACTAAGGAACGCGTTACGAAGCAAATTCCTTCGAATCAAATTTAAAAAAATATTCTATATAAATATTTTTTTTAAATAAATATTCTTCAGTTTGTAGTAAAATTACAACACGAATATCTGTTTGGAGTTCAGTATTACTCCCTGTAATTTTGTACATTGTATACTTAACTCTATTATTTTAATTAGATTTTAAAGACAACTATTATTCCAACATGAAATTAATTAATATTTATATTTCTTGATGTAGGTCTACCTAATTTCGGGTAACTATTTTTATCTAAATCGAGTACACTTCCCTCTGCCACCTACTAAATTCTCCCTCCCCTCCCGACAAACAATAGTTTCAAGTTATTTCCGTTTTTTTACTTCCACGAGGTTTACGACCTAATTAGCAATAGTAATAACGATTGTATGTCGTAACCGTAACCAGGCTAAGCTACTCGAGTGCAATTCCTTGTGTTATCTTTATAGGTGACACAATACAGCGATAAGCCGGAGTGCTAGATACGTGGTTATTGTCTCTACTACAGTCGGTGTTTTCAAACTTTACATGTCTTAATCATCCAGTTTCTGTTCTTACTTTACTTTCAGAGTTCTACCTGCTCTAATAAAATAGGAATATTCTTCCAGGTTTTGTCTTTATTTCCTAGAGTGCGCTTTACGAAATAATCTACGACTTATTCTCTAATTTCAATATTACACCAGTCAATAGATTTTTTTTAGCTATAAAATTGTATAGCAAATCTATTGCTTTATGGCTTGGAGAATAGATTATAGATGAAAATAATACCTTCGGAAACAATGATTTTTTTATTGTGGAATTATGAAACACCGTGAAAATTTTGACTTTTTGTTTTCCACTTATATTTTGCTTGGATAAAACGCTATACTTTATATGGACAAGTTGTAGTAAATTTAAAATACTTTAAAATAAGGCTTTGTAAGTTTTGATCGGTGCATTTTTGCCTGAGAAAAATCGGAAAAAACGGAAAATTTTATGTTGACATTTAAAAAGTTTAAGCTTTGGAATTGTGTAAAATGACAGTTAATGGCATATAGTTTAACCATGCTCAAGGTGGGCTCTGTCGGATATATTGATTTTGCATAGTAATTTTTTAAACAATTTGGATGCATCTAAATTAATTAATCCAAAAGGATTCTGAAAGTAGAGATCAATTGCTTTCAAAACTCAAATTTCAGATTTTCGTACAAATGCAGAGAAGTTTACACTTTGGAACAGCAAAGGAGTAGTTCCCAACCGATTGCTCGCGCGTTTACGGTCGTGTTTAGGACGACTTTTAACCAACTTCTGAGCATTTTTACGGAAATCTGAAATATACGTTTTGAAGCACAATAACTCTATTTCAGAATCCGTTTGATAAATTTGTTTTTAAGGTGGTATTTTCATCTACAAACTATTTCTCAAGTCATAACGCAATCGGTTTGCTGTTAAATTGTTTTTAGCAAAACGTGCCTTGTTTTTTGCTCTAACAGCTGGTCTATATGTTCAGCTGGTCATGTGACAACAAATACCGAATTCAGAAATCCCGTTATTATTATACAACTAATAATAACCTAAACATCTAACCAACGTGGTATATATTAACATTTTCATGAATAAACACGATCTGTATTTTCCTGGAGAAGTTGACAAAATTAGCTTGGTATTCAAACTGCATAAAGGGTTTGTTGACAAAATTAGCTTGGTATCCAAACTACATAGAGGGTTTATTGACAAAATTAGCTGGGTAATCAAACTACATAGAGGATTTATCGAAAAAATTACTACACATTACTTCTTGTTTAATAATACAATCTAAAGCTCAATTTTCGTTTTTTTACTCTCAACATTTTTATTCTACTGTATGATACTGGCTGTTTTATTCCAAAGACTAGGGGAGACCCCTGCGTGCTCCGCACGCCAACCCCCAATGGAACCTTCTAAAAACCTATGTTATGTTTTATTTATAATAAAGGTTTAGCATTAATAATAACCTCAAAACTAAGATGGTAAATTATGTTAAATATTCAAACCAAATTATTTCTTATATTTTATAACAGCAGTTAATAATGGTTAAAAGAACCAGCAAGGCTTAGGTCTACACTTTAAAACTCTAACCTAAAAGGTGGAAGTACAGAAATAATTGCTTCACATTTTGAAATCAGCTGTTAATGGAAATATTGAAGCAGCTATGTTATCAGTTATTTTATTCAATTGATTGCTATGGTAATAAATGTAAATACATGTGTTGATTTATCATTCTAGTCATAACCTAAGATTTTTTCCGACTAAATTTACAAATATATTGAAATAAAAAAAGGTTTATACCGAAATGAATCATAGCCTATGTTACTCAGGGATAGTGTAGCTTTTTATTAGTAAAACTATTTTTCCAATCGGTTCAGTAGTGCCAGAGATTACCCCCTACATACAAACAAACAAACAAATAAACAAACAAACAAACAAACTTTACCTCTTTATAATATTAGTATAGATAATCCAGCAACATCGTAAGTATTCCCTAGTACAGTTAAAATTCCTCTGTTGGGCCTTCTTCAATTTAGTTTTCGTGTATTCTCTCAACCTTTTTTACACATTCTACCGGCTCTTTTACTCTTAAGATAATCCAGCAACGTCTTATTTAGGACAGTTTAGAATAATCGCTATAGGGCCTTCTCATTCTCTCTGGTGTTCATGTTTTCTCTAAAACTTACCAGGTAGCTACCGGCTATTCCATTCCATTCTATTCCAACGTATCATTTTTCTTTGCCTCAATCCTATATTTTAATTTTTCTACTTCTTATTTGAGACATTCATTTTTGCATGTATTTTGCCAATTTTGACACAATGTTTACTAGCAAATATTTCCAGAATTAAATTTACATATATATATATATAAAGTTTTGCAGATTTTTTCACAAAACTATAAACTATACGATTAGAAGAACTTAGTGTAAAGGTTTTGTTTGACTTGCTACATAACGTTCACGTTCAGGTCATGTTTTATTACCAAGAACTGTATATCTCGAACTGTAAGCATCACGTTGCTATGCGAAGTAAAAGAATAGTAAATTTTCAACACATAAAAGACATTAAAAACTTGACATTTACGTTTCCTGGTTTATTACTGCTATTAAAAGCCTCACACTTCCGTTTATGGTCCAGCATTTAGCACGTGTACTTGGATAGGGTAGTTTTCCTTTCTTATCTACTGTGAAGATCTAAAAAATAGAAAATTATATTTTTATCCTTGGTTGAGGCAAAGCGCTTAGCCTATTAGAGATGATTGTTTTAATGTTAACAAGAAATTGAGTTAGTTGATAACAAACATTTTACTATCTTTTTTCATGACAAGAGTTGTTTCATGAATGCTCTCCCTCCTGTACACTTTTATTATTTAATTTTTAGTTTTTTAGAAGTACAGTAATAGCTAATGAAAAAAGTAATTTAAAAGAAGCTTAATATTACTGACAATTAATCAAGGAATATGTGGAAATTTCTTTGGCTGTGCTTATTACAGTAAAAATATATAATTATCCCAAATAATAAAAGACAGATACTTTTATCTGAATACAGTACTTTAGTAAACATTTTCTAAAGGGAAAGAAATTAAATATTTCAACCCATTAAGGAAGATACAAGACTGCTTACTCATTACTAATATTATTTTAACTTCATAATAACAGATGTCAAATTTTAATGATAATTTTATAAATATTGTATTAAATAAATAGTACTGTAGTAAAATATAACTAAACGGTAATTATTAAAGTTAAGCATAAATATTAATAAACATAAGATTTTAAATTTTGCTTCCCTAGAATTTGATTGAAGTTCTTTTTATAAAGTAAAACTATTCTTTTCTTACACAAAATAAAAATATATGAAATAATCCTAAACTACAAACAAATAAACAAACCATATCCCGAGGTTATAAACCTGCTAGGGGTTTTATGTCTATACAGTACTTACGAGTACTGTCGTATAAACAGATTAATGCTAAATCTACCCGTTCTACAAAAAAAAATATACATAAGAAAATAAAATTATAAAACTAATTTGCATTGGCTAAAAGTAGATAAACAAAAACAGTATATTTTAATAAGGTTACAAAATTATAAAAAAAAAAACGAGCTTCCTATCATAATGACTTTAAACAAAATAATCAAAACAACATGAATTACGAAATTACATTTCCTTAAAACTAAAATAATTGCTACCCTATTTACAAACTATATTATTATATACATGCTAAACATTTGCTTATCACTCATACATACACTCTATTACTCCCCAACAATTACTATGTACAAAATTACAAATTACGACACACTATTTCGATACCAATTAACTATTTAAGCACGCAAACTCACGCTAAACACATCCAACCCCCCCCCCCCCCCCCCCACATGCACGTACACAATTTGTTAGACACACACCAAATCTGTTTCTCCTACACTCACGCACGCACACTTTATTAAGTTAATAATTTAAAATAGAGTTCAATATTGTCTAATGTTTTAAATTATCCACCAAAAATATAGTACTATTGTGAACGCAATATAAATACCACAAAACTTAATCCAGAATTCACGGATTAGAAGAATTTTTTTATAGAATTGACTATTCACTATCGATGTAGGAACTTATTGGAAGTAATTTTTTTAAAGCGTTCTATTTTAATTTTACGAGTATATAGTTGGAAGACGTATCTGAGTAAGGTGAAATAACACCCTAGTAAGTTTATTCAGCTTTAATTATTTGTTTTTCTTGTTTCCCGTCTCTTATTTTTGTTTGATTATCATTTTCTTTTCTTCTATCTGGATTTAGTCGATCTATTTCTGTGACTGTATAGTATAACACATGTACTGTCGAGTTTTAACGCCAGCTGTTCGATGCTGAATCGTTGCATATTCATCCGCAGAGTCGTGTCGGGTCCGGGAAGGAAAAGTTACAAACTGGAACTTGTTAAAAGATGTAGGGTTTAAGGGACACTGTTCTGACCCTCAGTCCTGTTTATTCTACAACACTGCCGGGAATAGATAAACAGCGGAGAAAGGATAATTTATGGATCCTGAAGGGAGGTCATAATTCTGTCGATTATGTACACACATAACATCGGCTTCTCTGGACTGCAAGAAGGAACGATAACACTGACATAGTGCTTGCTTTTCGAATCTTTATCCTATTTGTCTTTCCCAATTGTTCTGGTGTGTTTTGCTTCTATTCTAATACCTTACTTTTAAAATAAAATATTATATAAAAGGAAATAGGAAAATGCTGTCAGATTCAAACAAACCTAACCTCCTAACTTTTAGCACACAACATTAATTAAAACGTGGAAACCAACGTACCGATGTTTTA
>JAGFPH010000067.1:120387-133140 GCA_018207615.1 Philaenus spumarius
AATACACAACAAGAAATATGGATTTGTAAAATACAATTCAAGCTTATACTTTTTAGTATGTCAACTTGAACTTCCGAAGAATTTAGTCATCTAGTAGGCTACAAATAATAACACAATATTACTAAGTGTATGAACTCTCAAAACATAAAGAGAACACCAGATACACACATTTCGTTACAGGACTCTTCAAGATATGAGCTTCTTGTGTTTTGTATTCTAGTAAAACAAGACATTTACCTAAGCTTCTTAAAATACGTTCACTCTCTATTTCCCCCCCCCCCCCCCCCTCTTTGTTTTGTCTTGCATTCTCTCCTTTCTCTTGAGTCTAACTCGTAAAATAATTCATCTATAATCTTTGTATATAGTCATTAAAAGTTGACACACATCCCGAAGCTGGTGTAGTTTATGATAGTAAAACTACTACGGTAGTAGAACATGGGCAATAAAGTCGTAGCACACGTTTGTACTCGTTAAAGCAGGCATTTTCACTGAAACAGTATTAAATGAATACGATTACTAGGCAGTTCTTTCAAAATTATTACTTTGATGTATTTAGAGAAAGGTTTTGAGGCCAATAATCTCTGATTTAAAGAATGTAGTTTTTATTTTAAAATATACATTTGTATTTCATTGCATTTCACCATTTTATGTTAACCAATTATTAAATACTGGGTTATTTATGAGCCGATGAATTTTGACTTCGAAACACCCGATCTTCTGTTCAAATTAAGTCGAAGATCCTAGATTGTTGTCTTATAGGGAAAATTTGGATTTCATGCGATGATAGCCAGTTGGTGCGTTTCATCAGAAAACACTTATAAATAAACAAAATAGTAATAAACAAATAAGTCAGGCATGACTGACTTCATTCCCCTGATCTATGAAGCAGGAAATAAATTAGAAATCCCAGGTAAACGAGTTATTGTTGTTTTCTTGATTAGTTTAAATGGAAAACAACAGACGCCCTTCCTGAAATGTCTTCAACCTAATTGTTTGTTGACGATTAGTTCAACAAATAAAAAATCTAATATTGACATTCTAAAATGTAGCATTTTGTAGACGCCACTATTAAGAAGAATTAAAGTAGATAAGATTAAAGGCTAAAGTAGATAAAATTAAAATATAATGATGATACATACTAGAGAATTTAATTTCTGTAGCATTTGGAAAACAAAGTTTTCTCGTCTGAAAAGACTACATTCGACTATTTCAGCCATATACTTTGTTTTATCTTCCTCTCTCTCTCACACACACACACAAGCACATCTTCCTTTCTCTCTGTATCTGTACCTATACCTAGCTCCTTTTTAAGTCTTCAGAACTTTTGTCTCGTTTTCTTTTTCCTGTTAGTATTGAAAAACTGTTGACTTGAAATTCTTTTAAAAGTATGTATACTTAGGACTTCTACTTAACCAATTTACTTGAAATTGGTGAACAAAGCAATCTGTACGATGAATGTTTTTGGGTGTGAATTAAAAAATTAAAGATGGTGGCTACATTGTAATGGTTGAGTGATATAATATTGGCGTCCAGTAAAAATTACATTGTATTTTTTTAAAATGGCTCATATGATGTGCAAATTGTGATTTTAGTTTTTTTACTATAAATTTATTGAGTTTAAGCCCGTTTACGTTATAAACTAAATCTCAACATCTAAACAACTGTCATACACTCATTAAACTAGTTCTGTTTGGACCTATTGTTTGTTTCTCCTGTCCTGCTTTTTATAGAAATGCAACAATGGCAGATGTATTAGTCCGCTTTTAATCACGCAAATTGAAAAAGACAATTTAGAGCCAGCAAATGATAAATAGCCGAGTTAAATAAAACAAAAGCTTTATCATTCCTGTCAACTTTACTTCTCCACAAATCATTTTAATATATTTGCTGTCATTATTTTCTTGACATTTTAAAGCGATAAGCTTGACTGAAAACACTCCTTCGCCATTCAAATACTGTTCGTCACCGAATAACAGAAGAACTTTTAAAAGAAATTGTTAAACGATTATGTTTTCTACCTTTTCGCTTTTTTTGTTCGCTTAACAGTTACTGTAGATTATGTATTTTGAGATTATAAGATTTTGAATTTCTAATCAAGCAAGTTTTGAACTACCTGCCGTTAACAGGAAATTGTATTAGGCATAATGTTCGGCAATGTAATACAGTACTAACAATCAAAAGCTGATGTATTTTGTATTAAATTATAGTCCATTTACACTACTGACACTCATTCTCGTGGTAATAGTAGGAACCAAGTTATCAATTAATATATACGGCTAGTTAATATTAATGTTTACATAGTTAAAATTAAACCTGAACACAAATAGTTATTTATTTATATAGTTAATTGAATAAAATAAAGTTTCTCACCTTGTGAAATAGTTGAAGCTTACATAGCTAATATCATGTGTGTGTTTTAATAACTTGTTGTTTTCAAATAAATAAATTTGTTGTTAATAAATTATTAACCTTAAAATGTCGCGGGTGAACGGCGACCAGATAAGGCTGAAAACTATATTACTACAATTATTAGACCTTAAAAGGCACCTTTAATATTATAATTAGGCTACAATAAAAAAGATTCATTGATGTTGTAACCGGCACTAAAAAAGGCACTCAAGTTGTACAGAATGTCTATTGGATCATTGTGGAAATATTTCCATTATAAATCGAAGATTAAATTAACACAAATCCTTTTAATAATTTATCATTTTAACATTTCTGTGCCTCTATTATAAAATATACCCAAACTGAAATGTGTGTAAGTTATTTTAGCAAAAATGGTTTAAAACATTTATCTAATTTTATTACCCACATTTTAAAACAGTATTAACACATAGTATCATTCAATTTTAAGTGTACATTTTGATTAAAACCATAACCAAGTACTATTATTTTTATAAGATTTCAGCGAATTAATTATGAACCATGGAAGAGAAAGAGAAGAAACTACATTACAGTTTCAACTACGTATTGCTGTAATACTACTCGGAATTGTTACATTATTGTCATTATACTTATATCAAAACTTATTTATTAATATTAGACTATAACAACGTGTAGGCCTACTATACCTTGAGATAAATAACAATAAATCGCATGTAAATCTCGTAAACTTTTATCGTTTTTAACTTCAGTTTTTGTTTTTATTTTTTAGTAATAACTGGTTAATAATTTCTATTCCGTTTATACTTATTTTTTTAGAGGTGAGTTTGAAATTATGCATTAACAATTTGTTTTGTCTCATTTATGCATTAACATCGTAGAAGAAAAAGTCTCGGAATATTTAAAAAATGGTTTTTAAATACTTGGATCAAAATATTAACATGTACATTTCTGATAAAGTATTTCACATTTCAAATTCAATGGAATATTTTGATTACACAAACATCCTTGAATTATCTCTGTGTTTGTTTTTTCTCAACCTTCTATAAAATGCTTAAGAGAATTTCAGGTCAAAAGTTTAGCACGTTATCTATAACGATTTTGTCAGAGGCTGGCGTAATTTGAGAGATAAGATAGCTTTCAAGTGTCACATCTAAACAACTCTTGTCTTTATCGCTCCGCTCACGTGTTTATGTAATATGTTTGCAAGAGGGAGAGGCCGCGAACAAGATTTGCAAGTTAATTAACCCAAGAGGCCTGTTATATATTAGGATAAACGGTACTTCAATTCCTTTTCATTCAAAGCTTGGGAAAGAATGGAGTTAATTTTATTTAACAAGTGTTGTCATGCAATTCACAGTATTTAAGACGACGTGTCTTAGTTAGATCACTTGATCCTACGTTAGTTTTAGAAAATGATGTTTACTTCTGCATTAGTCTTACTCATATTGCAAACTGTAATAGTGGTACATTATTTTGTCAACACTAAAAGGAATAACTTTTGATGATACCTTGCACAGCCTTGTAATACAAAACTAAACTAAACACAGACTTATTAAATTTGTATTACCACTTTCCGCTAAGACATGTTTGCTCGGAATGATTCTTTACCAAGCATATAATATTATGTAAAACGTAACTTTGGATTGGCTGTTTGGAAGAACAATTAAGCGGTTCATTCAGAGATTGTAATGATAGGATAGTGAAGCAATAGTTTGTTTTGGTTGTTGATCGTTTAACTAAAGAACTTGAAGAATGTTAATGATTCAATTAAGTCAGCTATTCTCTCATGAATCATGCACACAGCTCTGATGAAACAGAAAGTCTGTGTGACCTTGAAGACTGTGTTTTCCAGAAACAGAAATCACGGTTTATAAATAGCATTCTTGCAAGTCTGATATATTACACGAAAATAACTTCCTCAATCTTGCGCACTAGCGCCAGCGTATTGTCTGCAACGGTGCACCGACATTGTGCAAACATTCCGAAAGAAAATACGCAACTTAAATACTGACCAATGTAGGCCAACTCACCAAAAGCTTTGTAAACATAAACGGTTTGCGTACATGATTAATATTTAAGAAAATTAAATAAATTTAATGATTTGTTTTTAAATAATATTAGTTTAGAATCTGCTGTTTTGATCCATTTTTTAAATTTGAAACCATGTGAGAACTTATGCAGAAACTGGTTTTAATATTGAAAGAGTATTTATGAGCAGCGTAGAAGAGGGGAACGAAATTATCACTTTTAGTTTTCGTATTTTCAATTTTAATCCATAATTTAAAAAAAAAAATTGTCGAAACTTTCACTCCATTGCGTTTCAAACTTGTCGGTGTTTTTTTTTGTTTGTTTGTTTAATTTGTGAAGAATATTTGTATGACTCCAAATAAAAGATGAGTAAGTTTACCTTATCAGAATGTGAACTGCTCAAATTCATTAACTAATTGTAAATTATTTTTCTATTTTAAATCCAGATTGATATTATCTGGTGACAGTAATTTTGCACCTATTTTTTTTAATTCTTAGATAGGCCTGTTAAAAAAAACATATTTGCACTTTTTATATCTGTCTACGTACCTTCAAGGTAATGTAAGGCAAGCTTCATGTTTGATATTTCTAAATTTCCTACAAGTGCCTATTGTCCATGACTTTTATATTCTAACTTAGCACAAAAACATATTATATAATACAATAACCCGCTTTATTATAATAACATCGATTACACAACCCCCGACTAAAGCTACAAATTTTATCGGACATAAAATGATTGCGCCGGTAGCGGTAATGGTGTCATGACCATCCTTCGAGGTTCTATTGTTATTGATTGCACCGGTTTCGATTAACAATCAAACATTTTTGCGGTCATTGTTGATAGAGATTTAGTCAGGTTTCAAGGATTCCCAGAGCCTGTTTGATATAAACGTGACGTGAGCGTGACTTGGAGTTGTATATTGTCATTGTTTTATTATTTTAGTACGGTGATATGATGAAGCGAAATGGAATGCAAAATGTTATTATCATGTGTTCATGTCCTGGTAAGGTTCATGTTAATGTATTATAAAATTAAAACTGTACTCGCCCAGGTAACTATGTTAACATACATTTTATTAAAGTCGCCTATTTTGCATTCTTTAAATCAATACTGAGGTGTGGTCTCATATTATGAGGAAATGGAGTAGGAATAAAATAATGATTTAGGCTACCTATAATTCAGAAAAAAATAATAAGAATAACAACAGAATCTGCCCCGCTGACTGTAAGTCACTATTTAGTCAAATAAGAATCATGACGGTAATTAATTAACGGCTAATTAATTTGTATAAGTTTTGTTAAAAATAATTTGTAAGTAATGCAGTTCATATGTATAACACAAGAAATGTTTTTAAGCTGGATATTCCGTATATAAAATACTCCGTCATTAAAACACCACAACATACCTACATGGCTATATAATCAGTAGGTTAGACTTATACAGTTATAATATTATAATAAGACGAAGCATCATTTCATATACTTAATGGCTAGTAAAAGTTAAATCAAAAGGGGTTAGGTATAAACCTAAATTTTAGTTGATAGTACATTAACATCATTAAAGGTATTTGTAAATTTAGAAATAAATATATTTTTTTCTAAAATGTTTGCTATTATAATTATTATTATGTGCATTTATTCACTTTGAAATTTTGCCTGTTTGTTTACTTTCTTCAATTATTTATTTCTTGATTATCTTATCAATTATCACCGAAAATAATTTTCATCCGTATATATACATTTTTGAAACTGTAGCAAGAAATATGTTATTCAATAGACCTTCTAACAATTTAAATTGTAAAACAAATAATACGTTTTGCTATTATGTTGTGAACACTTGCCAAAGGTACATTACGTACGTATGAGAATATTACGGATAAACATGTTTTCAATTAAATATTCCTGTTAAGATCAACTGACATTTTCCAGTCTCAAGTTATGAAATATATTACATTTTTCACCTTACGACTTGATTTGAAAATGTTTTATAAAGATATCCTCCGTTCCTTACGTTTTACTAGAGACGGAAGCTGAAGAAATTCCAAGGATTCTTCAAGTAATGTAAAAATACTTTGCATTGATCGTAAAGCGGGGTCATTTTATAGGGCTTTCTGTACTTCATGGGCCTGATATAAAAATAGCACCTAGAATCGATGTGCCCATTTTTGTTGATTCTATTGTAAAAAGTCTACGATTCTCATTAAATTACGTCAAAAAAAAAACGAGCGTTGAAATTTTTTTAGTAGAGTGAAGAAGAGCATAGCCCCTTTTGCATTGTACGGTGACTGCCGTGTAGCAGCCATCCACTGCCACGTAGCAGCCATCCACTATCGTGTAGCAGCCATCCACTGCCACGTAGCAGCCATCCACTGCCACGTAGGAACCATCCACTGCCACGTAGCAGCCATCCACTGCCGTGTAGCAGCCATCCACTGCCGAATACAAAACGAATAGTGTGGAAACAACAATCAATTTGTTGCTCTTTCGGTTTTTTTCCGTACGGTCAAAACTGCATAGTGTGAAAGGAACCGTAATATATTATTTTCAAAAGTGCAGTGTATTATTTTCTTGAGGCTCCATATCTTAAAAACAGAGACGGAATCTGTAATTATAGGGCCGCTCATGTTTCGGTTTCTAAATGCGTTACATAAAAAGTATAATGGATTCGAAATTCTGTAAAAAGTTATGAAAAATATACTTTTATCAATACAATGTGCAGAAATACTGTATTTGGGAACCGTCACTTTGAACCCACCTTTAATGTGTAATATATTTCATCTATGGTTATTGTCGTTGGTTAGATTTTTTTATTTGATATATTAAATACCTATACACAGAGGTCATGTGTTATTATTAATATCATTTTCGGTGTTGCTTTTGGAACAACTGGGAGTACGAACTTGAATCCGTAATTCAAATGAAATTATTTGTAATAATGATATAAAACGGAAAGTCTAATATTATTATTTTTTTTAGTGAATAGCTTGTTGAGGGGGTACTTCAAAGTTGAAAGCCTTAAATATGTATTATAAACAGTAATGAATACCATAACTTGTTATTGTTTTAGAAATTATCTAATGAAATGATAAATTAGTATACAAGAGTGACAATAATTGCATACAGAAAAACAGAATTTAAAACGCCGGTGATTTATTAACAGTAGTGTATTTTCTTTAGAGATTGTAATTGTTTAACATTTACATATTTTCAGTTTGTTTTTATTCCTAACCACTAGTTGTCCCGAATAACAATTGCTGTCAGTTGTTTAGACAGGCAAATTAAAACATCACCAACTAAATGTTTGCTTTTTGTCTCTTTTACCATGAATTGTCTGTAGTTTGGAAGTTGTTGTGGACGTGGTGGGGGCGCACCTCCCCAGGGCACGCCACCAATGGAATGTCAACACGAGTCTGTCCTCTACACGACAAATAACACGACAACCTCAATTATTCCTTCCTTTCTTATATTGCTCTGGCAAAATAGTGACGATATTTAATCACTTTATGAAGTCGATTCATGTGTTTTAATTTGAATTTATTTTAAATGTTACATTTTATTTATTTATGTTGTGCAATTGTTAATACATTAAAACACCGTAGGCCTATTAACAATAAAATTGAATTTAGTAAAATACAAGTTTATTCTCATTTATTAAAGTTATGAAGCCTATTAAAATCCAAATCATGGTCAACTTTCACGTGCTCAACATTTTTTATGTCGTAGAAAATTAAACTATTGATTTTATTACTATCTAGAAAAATATTTGATGGAACTAATTTGAATATTTCATTTTGGTCAAAATGTAACATACAGTATTTCAGTAAGGAATATAATTTAATTGTACCTTTGAATGTATTTATTGTTCTCAAACAGAAGAAATTTACTAGAATTGTAAACACTAAAGTTATACATCAAAAGAGAAAGTTATTGCCAAACCATATCCCATCAGATTCAAAATTTCAAAGTGCCATCTAAAAACAATGACTCAAAATTCTTCAAAAATTGTGTCACTTTTATTCTAAACAAATAAATTTAAAACAGTGTGAAAGAGAGAAAGGGGAGATAGATAAAGAGAGAAGGGGAGAGAACTAGAGATAGAGAAGAAAAACCCCGATGCTAATAAATAAAGACGGAATATTTCAGAACCATTGATGTTCATAGTTAAATACCTGTTTATCATCTTTAGAATCCATCAATTCTAAAATGTAATCTTTTTCTGTCATACGGAACAATATAAATAGAACGTTCCTTAGTTTAATGTAAAACCAGTTGCAGGTTAGGTTTTATTGACAAGCCAATAGCATAGTTTCACGTTTGTTTACAGCTACAGGTGACTGTAACTACCGTAATCAGAATTTTTGTAAACTTTTGAAAAATCTGCAAAGTTAAAGACATGTTTTATGTTTTAAAATAACGTTAATTTATAGTAGTTAGTTAAACAATAGATTTAATATTTTGATTCACTTAGCAGTACTTGTAAGAAATCCTAAACTCATTTTATGGCCGAATTCCATCAAGTAGGTACGAAACTGCGCGACTGTGCGCCAACCACTTCGTCACGAAATACACTAACTAGGGGAAATATTCTTCAATACTATTAGCTAAGATAATTTACAATTAATTGTTTAATTTTAGTGAAATCATTATTTCAACCCAAAAGTATTGTAAACTTATTGTATTACTTATCAGTCGGAAACCGAAACACGTACCTACAGAGAGTAAATAATGATTTGATATTTATTATTGAATTTACTATATCCAATATAGAATGCGTTGTCTCATGTTATTGTAAATTAACCCCTAGTGATTTAACGCGTGTCTGCGTTATTTTGGTAGCGGAAGAGGAGTAGGGGGACAAGAGTATACAGTTTATTTTGGGCGCCATCTGCAATCAGACCGGAACACGGTTCAGTTTAGTCTCTTTTCTCTCTTTGACGATTATTCTCTTAAGATTCACTTCTCTTCCCGCCCCCACGCTCTATTGATGCCGAACGTGTGCTTGTCTAACACGTGGTCTCTCTCTCCCACCCGGCTTCCTTCTTTAGCTTCAATCGTAAAATGGGTTTCCCTTGGGCCACAATCGTGATTACGTTTTATTTTTACGATCGGAAATGTATATAAACTACATTGAAAACGGAAAAGACGCGCACAGCTGCATTTTGTGCCGTACTAAAATATTTATAGCGTTTTATTTACGCATAATAGATTGTTGAACTTTTAAAAATCAATATACAAAGAAGCGATAAATATAAAGCTAAATAGGATGAGGTTTTCAGGAAATCGTCATTTTTAACTGGCTCTTGTATATTGTGTTTTCGTTTCATAAAAGTTTTCCGCTTAACGTTTTACGACTGGAAATGCAAATTTTAATGATAAAACCTACTCTTAGGTAGCGAGGCTTACTTTAATACAGCGAATCCAGATTTTCAGATAAAAACAGTTTATACGGGTCTTTCTTTGCTTTTACTATGTGAAATAAAATGTTCGTTCAAAAGCAGCTTTGAATAAGTAGCCCAAAATTGTGGTAGTTCTTAATTGAAAATATCAAAATAAAAACAAAAAGTAATCACAAACATAAACCCAAACAAACATGCGCCAATATAAAAAAGAAACATATCAAGCACTCGACTAACGGGTAACCAAACGCGTTATCCTGTTTTCGGAAATTGATTGCTTCGACGAATTTTATTGCTCAGTTTACAAAGATAATAACTAACTTATTTCAGCCCTTTATTAATCTGCGTATACAATCAACATTGTTTAGCGTTTATTTGACAATTAAAATTCCACATACCCAGACTCTCGTTTCAAAATATATATGCTGTATCCGCAGAATGTTTGTGTACCTGTATTTAGTAATTGATTAGTCTATATATGCGATGTAATAATATTTTGGAGATAAACTCGTTATTATACTTAGATTGAAATAACATGTGTGGTACATAGTTTATTTACTGATACGAAATATAAATTACACAAATATAAACAATAACTACAATGTCCCTGATAATCGCGAATAAATTAATTGCGGTTAACAAAACAATAGTTTAATTAATTTCCTCTGCTGGATGTTCAGTAATGAATGATCTAAATATTTCAAAGTAATCTTCGTGTGTATATTATTCATTTAAAATGTGAATCCTCTTCTGCTCTGACTCTTGATTAAATACTTGTTCTTTTTTACATTTTATGTTAATCTTTAATTTGATTAATATTGTATTTTTATGTCAGATTTTTTTAAAATTTGGAATAAGAATGATTTCACTTTTATGATTCCGTGACTTATAAAATCATGTTTCAGTCGGGCACGGTAAATGGCTTAGGCTTAGTTATACAGCACTATAACCCTCATATATGCCAATAATAGAAACTCAAAAATATATTACTGTGCATGTTGGGTGGTCGTAGTTTGGTAACCAAAAAAGAAAACAAAATTGATGATACTATTGTGTGGGGTATCGTTTGAAAAGTCTTCATTACGTAATACGAAAACTATTTTTATAATTTGTGGCATGTACTTTTCTAGACATTCCCAAAATGTTTGTCAATCCCCATTACTCTCCGTCTATTTTCAGCGATCTTAAAGGTACCTACTTAATATTATTTACTGAACAACTAATTTTAGTAATTTATACAAATTATTAAATATTATATTTCATCACTAGTACCTAAAGTTTATGTGTTTGGTGCGAGAACGTGGTTTAAAGTACCAGGCAACGCCGAGCACATAAAAATGCGAACAAGAACCAAAGAAGCACTTCAATCCGTTTTGCGATTTACATTTTTTTAATCCCGTTCATTTGTTTTGTAATTTACATTTTTTAAGTACCAAGTTGGGGTTTTTCCTTACACAACAAAAAAGTTATTAAAATTAAATTTCAATCCGGATTCGTAATTTATAAAGAATGTTTAGTTTGTTCTCACTACGCAATTAGACAAGATAGATTTATAAGATGGTTTTACCTTTAAGTGAGGCAATGTCAAAACGCTGAGCTGCAAGAAACTCCACTGGATACCGCTATAGGGTGAAGCTCTGGAGTCGGCGGTTACTTTCTCTTTTGCTGGAGCAGAGCCTTGTACCACCTGGTGACATTATAGTTATTACCCTTAAGCACAATGTTAAACTCTAACAAGTTTCTGTTTGAATTTTATTATTTCCAGTTATTTTAAAGAAAACTTAAATGTTTTAGTATAACGTTTCTTGTAAGATAGATTCTAAATAGCTGGGAGGCTTTATTTGATAGCATTTACTGTGAAACACTTATCAAAGTCACACAAACAAATACTGGCACACATAATCGTATTTCACTATCATTGTTTATCACATTCAAAAGTCATCTTTAGACTTACACACTCCTAAACCATCACTAGCCTCCTTCCTTCCAACAATTAAGAATTCCAAATGCAAACTACTATTCCGCACATGTTCCTTTCTGCTTACGTAATCTGACATGTATATATGCAACCCACGTCTAGGTCACAAAACCGAAAATGCTATTGGTTTTTGAAGACAATTGAATTACAATCTTTACTGCCCATAAAAGCGCTATGTTCGAGTGTGGTTAGGGTCACACACCGGCTCTGATATATGCGCTGTGTGTAATTCGATATGCAGAGTGATGATATTTGCAAATTTATAAACGTGTTTGGTTTTTACGTTTGTGAATAAAACGCACCGTTTCCATCAGATAAACATCGAGTAATTTATTATACTAGAAAAACTAAATTTTAATCGTACGGATTTTACAAAGTTATGAATCCTTTATTGGCAAGCAAAATTACTGTATATAACTAAATTTGTAACAATCCGGTTAGTACTTTTTATGCTTCTATTTATATGAATTTCTTCTAAAATTAAAAATATGAAGATTGTTAATCATTTCAAACAGTACAAATTGTTGGTCTAACAAATGAATAGGTAGCCTATAACATTATGTATATAAATAAATAATATTAATCGACAAAAATGATTGTGTTTAATGATTAAAATTCCATGTTTGCAGATGTTAGATTTAAAATGCACTACATACACTTTGTATGGACTGGATAACGCTCATTCCATGTATAAATTATTCGATCACTCAGGACCGCAGACGTGAGTTGAGCGAATTTCCAAACTTATGATTATATGTGTTAGGATTTCAACTAACTACTGTATTTGGTAAATTGGGCTTCTCGCGAAGGTGCTAAATAACTGCCTTTGTGTACGAAATATATTTTATTAGAATTTGTTACAACATTAGTCTCCCCGCGTTGGAGCTGTTTCGTTTCGCTTGCAGTGGAAACATTCGCTTTGCGAGTTTGCACCTCGAGGCCTCGGATTATGGTTTGCGC